>ML778982.1:1565680-1630282 GCA_009831015.1 Picea engelmannii
CAAGTCCCTGTAGTCTATACACAGTCGTAAGGATCCATCCTTCTTCTTTACAAAAATTACCGGTGCGCCCCAGGGCGAGACACTAGGCCTTATTAGCCCTAAGTCCAGTAACTCTTTCAGCTACATTTGCAATTCACAAAGTTTCGGCACTGTCATCCGATACGGAGTTTTGAAAATGGGTTATGCACCAGGTTTTAGCTCAATAGTGAAATCAAGCTCCCTTTCCAGAGGTAACCCTGGTAACTCGTTCGGGAAAACATCTTGAAATTCTGACAAGACCGGATACTGATCTAATGAGGGTCCCTTCCTATCTTTCACTGCCTCTACTACATAAAGTCGACACCCTTGTCTCAAGCATCGCTTGACCTTCATAGTTGATATAAAGCGTAGTGACACTTTTCTCTGTACACCCTGGATCTCTATTGGTCTTCCTTCATCATCAACACAAAGCACCCTCTTTGCGAAACAATCTACCAAAGCTCGATGGGCCGTTAACCAATCTATTCCAATGATTAGGTCATACGTCCTAAGAGCAGTGACGTATACTTTCAACCTGGTAGTACACACTCCCAGGTCTACTATATAATTATCGACACTAGGTCCTACTACTTGTTTTTCCCCTGAAGCCATCTCGACTTGTTTAAAGTCATCGTGCTCGTAAGCTGCCAACCCACTCTTTTCTAATGTAGATGGTGAAATGAAACTATCTGTTGCACTAGAATCAAACAAAATATTAACATTGATATGATTTAGCGTACCTGACGACTCCACCACCGTGGATTGATGTTCGGCCTGGTGGTTATTAACTACTGCGTGAATATGGTGGCTGCTACTTGCTCTCCCCATCGGCGCCTTTCCTTCTCTGTGCACGAACCCTGATTGTAACTCCGGGAAGTCACGCTGGTAATGGGGTCCCCCGCACCCCCAACAGGTAACACCCGATTGAACCTGTGTACTATTATGTGTCTGTCTTTGAAATGAGTTCCTTCCCCTGGAACCCCTGCCCCTGCCCACTGTTCCCTGAGATGGTCGTGGTCCTGTCTGCACCGTTGGCGATGAACGAGATGCTGCACTCGCCACCATTGAAATCCCTGTAGCTACTATTCTTGGCATGAATCTGTTACCATAAGGCTATGGCCTTGAGCCCCCTCCCCTAGGAAATGTCCGCGGGGCCTTTCCTATGAACCCTGGGCGATGCGGAAATGTCGATCTTGCACCCCCAGTCAAGTTCATATGTTCTTCCACGTAACACGCACTTTCCACCACCTCTGCTACTGAAGACGGCTTCCACATCCTCACCATAGCTCTTATCCTGGGGTTCAATACATAGATGAAGCACTCTTCCTGTCGTTGGTCACTATCCATATACGAAACATATTTGACCAGTTCCATAAACTTGATCTCATATTCTTCTACCATTTTGTTTCCATGTATTAAGGCATGAAATGCCCCAACCTGCTGCTCCTCGTAGTACGCCGGTAGATATTTCCTCCTGAACCTTTCCTTGAAAATTTCTCAAGATACCATGTCTGGGGTAAGGTGCAGTTGTCTTTCCAGGTTACCCCACCAGTTCAAGGCGCTGTCCCTTAACTGAAAAATGGCGATCTTCGCCTTTGAGTTGGACGCATAGTCCCTTATGGCAAAACACCTGGTCATGCCTTCTAACCATGCCTCCGCGCGTTCACTGGCGCGACCTCCGGCAAACTTAGGAAGTTTGATCTTTTTCAACTCTCGCGTGATGTCTTCAGGTGGAGGTCCTCCCCCTGAATCCCTCAACGCTTCTGGATTACCCGCTCCAGACAGTGGGGGTTCCACTCCAGTCCCTGCCAGTTGTCGCCCCTTTAAAGTCTCGTTGATGGCTTCCAACGAGCGAAGTATGAGGGTGAGTTCGGGCGATGGTGGTGGTGGCACTGGCGGTGCTTGCGATGACGCTCCCTCGCCTCGACCTCCTCGAGTCCTGACCATCCTGTGTGTTCTGACCTGCATCAACCAAGTTGTCAGGGTGAGTTCCAGGATGTTTTAAATTGGTGCTACTAAACTTTAGAAATGGGGTTAGGCGTAATTTTTCTTTACTTGTCTGTAAACATACATTACTCCATTAGGGGATTGGCTTGGTTAGGGTTAGGTTTAAGCATCTAAGCTTCGTTTCTTCGCCCCTATGAAAACAACTATTGGTTTTCTGCCCTATAGCTATGTTATCCTTGCGCCTCTATGCTTACGCTCCTAGTGCATATGCCGCCTCCTTCCTGCTTGTCCTAGTCTAAGTCCTAATGACACCTTAACTAAATATCCTCCGATGCTTGACTCGGGAGCTTTTCCTTGGCGCATAGTGTTGGCATTGTCGATTGCTGCATTGAGATTTGTCATTGACTTTGACTGGTGGAATGGAGTGGAGGGACTTGGTGCTTGGCTTGTTTGAATCGTCGTTTTTTTTTTTTTTGGTTTGTAGTGTGCGCCTTCTGAGCCCGTTTGTGAGATCCTCCACTCTGTGTCTTGATTCCTGGTACTCGGGCGCTCGATCGTGGTTAACTCGTGTTGTATTGTTGGTTCTTAGCTCAATGTTTTTAGTTGAAGTGATTAATCAATTTGAAATATAGCATGAACCATAAATTTTAAATATAATTAATTAGTTAATCATAATAGTTAAAACTATGGTTGAATCATATTTTAAAATTTAAACATAACATAAAAAAAAACTATATTTTGATTAAACTATATAGTCAAATTAATTTAAGAACGAATGCGTGATATAGTGGTTAGTGGACTTTGTTAAGGCATAGCCGGTGGAGGAGGTTCGGGTTTCAAACCCCATGGACTCCATGAAAATTTATACTTAGCCCTAACTAATATTTTATTAAGCTAAATAACTTAACTTAAATTATTTTAACTTAAGCTAAATAACTATTTAACTTAAATTATTTTAATTAAATTAACTTAATTTAGTTTAAATTTAAATGCAATAATAGTATATAATTTTATTTTTTATATAAAAACCTTTTGAGAATAATTACAATTAAAAGGAAAATTTAGCCCTTAATTTATTACGTATAGGAATTGATTATAATAAATAATAATAAAAAAGAATTAAACCCTCAATTTATTACGTGTAGGAATTGGCATCGTGGGTCCTCGCATGAGGCCCATGTGCCTCCTCCTCCAGGTGTTCGTCTTCTTCTCCTCCGCATAGTTTTCCTCTCAGCCTCTCTTTGCAGCTAAACCCTTCCTTTCACATTCATAGTTTCTGTTCTGGGGAATTTCGGTGAACTCGTGCGTTTTCTCATATGTAAATGCTTGGGAAGGTCAAATTGGGAATGTGTGGAGGTTTACTTCAGGTTTTGTATAAGTTATCAAGCGGAAATTATTCTGGGTAGGTTGTAAAGGGTTAAGGTAGCTTTGCAGTTTGTTTATCTCACCGTTGTTGCAGCGATTGCATCCTTCTTCCAGGTGGCTTTTTGGATGTGCACAGGCGAAAGGCAGGCTACTCGTATCAGGAGTGTCTACTTGAAAACTATCCTCAGGCAAGACACTGCATTTTTTGACTGTGAGACATCAACAAGAGAGGTTATTGAGAGGATATCAGGAGACACCATACTAATTCAAGAGGCTATAGGTGGAAAGGTCGGGACGTTCATACAGTTCGCATCTGCATTCTTTGGAGGTTTCGCTGTGGCTTTCTTTAAAGGATGGAAACTTACCCTGGTAATGTTGTCTACGATTCCTATTCTTGTAGAAGCAGGTGGTGCTATGGCTATGATAATATCAAAGACATCAAGCCGATGTCAGGAAGCATATACAGAAGCAGGCAATGTCGTGGAGCAGACAATTGGCTCAATTAGGACTGTTGTGTCTTTTACGGGGGAGAAGAAAGCTATGATTGACTATGATAAGTCACTTATGATTGCTTACAAAGTTGCTGCTCACCAAGGGTTGGCAGCTGGTTTTGGCTTGGGGTCCACCCTCTTTATTATTTACCGCACCTATGCATTGTCTCTTTCATATGGATCACAGTTAATTATCAATGAAGGGTATTCCAGCGGCAGTGTGCTTAATGTCATATTTGTAGTTCTTTCTGGCAGCATGTAAAGATGGCTGGGACAACATGGATTCAGTTTGATGAACCCACTCTTGTAATGGGCCTCGAAGGTCACCACCTGGATGCCTTCTCTAAAGATTATTCTTTCTTAGAAGACGTACCTGTTGGGATCAAATTGCTTGTAGAAACGTATTTTGCTGATATTTCTGTTGAGACATATAGGTAAGGCGGCATCCATTATATCTGCTTATGTAGATGATACCTTTCTTTTATTAAGAAAATAAAAATGATACCACATTTCTCTGGAAAACAGGTAGATACTACTTGAACTCCAAAACTCACATAGTGTAGCTTTAGGGATCTAAAATTTTCTAATACTGTGAAATACGCTATTTGCATCAGGACCATCATTCAGTTTTTTTTTTAAAAACAGTTACATAGTACTTGAATTCCAAAAGTCACATGGTGTAGATTTGGGGATCTAAATTTTCTAACACTGTGAAATATACCATTTACCTCAGGACCATCATTCAGTTGAAGGCTATATCTGCTATTGGATTAGATCTAATACATGGAACTAAAACACTCAGCCTTGTCAAAACTGTTGGCTTATTCGGAGATAAATACCTTTTTGCTAGAGTAATTGATGGGAGAAACATCTGGGCTAATGATTTGGCAGCATCGTTTAACATTTTAAAGGATCCTGAAACGATTGTTGGTGAAGGTATGTGTATGCACACTATTTTACTATACTCCTTAGGGCTTCCAAATGTCAATCATAAGCATGCACTTATTCTTGAAATGACAACTATTAATTGGAGGATGTATATATGCGTGTAGTGGAGAAAAAAACCTTGTGCCTTATTTACAGATTCCATGGCTTTCTATTTCAATCCATTGTTCTTATAATAAATAAGAGCTCTTTGGCTGAGAAACGAAAATGTATGAGGCCTCGAGGCGTTCTGTCTCAGCGGTAGTTCGATTCCCGGGATTGATTCGAGCTCTCGCAGCGCCGACGTCCCCTTGCTCTCTCTTGGCTCCGGTTACTATTGAGGGAGGGGCCAATATATTCCACGGCCCTTCATGTTCATTTTCTTATTTAGGGTTAGGTGGCGCTGCGAAATCAGGGTTATCAAAGCGTGAACAGACAGCTGGGTTTTCTGGCATCACTAGGTACGCAACCACAGTAGCACAGGAGGGAACAACAGACGAACTGGTTGAAAAACATCAGTATCAAGCGGAGGTATTATTATTTTTATCATCATCTTAATTGCCCTAAGTGCCTCATCTAGGCATCAATGCCTTTGGGTTTGCGTCATATTGTTGGTCGAATGGCTTTGAGATTTGTTTCCATTCCTGGGTTTGCTTCCTTGTTTGGTTTGGTATATAAAGTTTAAGTTCTTGGTGCTTATTGTTTTTTTTTGTTTTGTTTTTGCTTACTTTTTTTTTTTTTTTCCGATCTTTCATTGAATTAATGTTGCTGGATTTAGCTATTTTGGTGCCCTAGTGCAATTCCAGGTCTTTTAAAATGCATCATATATTTATTTCATTTATATACATATTGAATAACTTTGTTTATATAACCAATTAATAGTGCGTTTCGTTTGGTTTGCAGGCGGGACTGGAGCTAGGGCTTGGAGTTGTTTGCAGGTTAAGCGGAGGGTAATTTGAGCTTGGAGTTTTTGTCCCTTTAGGCCCAGATTTCAAACCTAGGCTCTGATACCAGATGTAAAGACCGTCATTTAATTTAAACTACCATTGATTTAGAACAGAACAGTAAATTTAAAATTCACTTAATCTAGCACATTCAATCTAATATTTCAATAAATAAAATTTACTAATAATTTAATTCAAAAGATTCATAACTCTAACCTGAATCTGATGCTTCTTCCTTAGCTTGAATCTGCTGCTGCTCTTTAGGACACCCCAAAACCAACCTCCCTGCCAACTAGTAATTCCTAGCCCTAGGACATCAATGGATGTCCTAGCCCTCCGAGCCCAAAACCTCTGCAGCCCCCCAGTGCACTATAAATTCCACTGTAAAATTTCACTCTCTCCAATCCCCCAAGCTCTTCCCCCTCTCGTCGAATGAATCCCCATCCTCCTTCTCCACTTCCCTTATTCCTCCTTCACCGCCCTTCCTCCATTAACTCCCCCCACCAAATACCTTATCCCTTTCATAAATGCCTTATCCATTCATTCATTATTTCCTTACGTATTGGTTACGTTATCCCTTGTGGGATACGTAACCCCATTTGAACATTAAATTTTATTATCCACCCCTTATTAATACTTTATTAATTAGTTAATTAATTAATAATCACATTAATCATATTATATTATAAATTAATCAAATTAATCAAATCAATTTAAACACTATATTATATTATCCACCCCTTATTCAATACCTTTTTTTTTTTTTTTTGGATTATTTATTAAATTAAAACATCTTAATAATTAAGGGTCGTTACACTAAACTAGAACCGACCATTCAAAAAGAATTGAATAAACTCCTAAGTGCTAAAATATTTTTTCCTGTTAGGCACACTCAATGGGTGTCCAATCTTGTCCCAGTTTGGAAGAAAAACGGGGAAATTCGACTTTGCGTCGATTTTCGGAACCTCAATAGAGCGTCTGACAAAGATAATTATCCTGTCCCACCCATGGAACAAATCCTGCAATAGGTATCTGGTTCCGAGAGGCTATCTTTATTGGATGGTTTCTCTGGATACAACCAAGTCCTGATGTCTCCACCAGACCAACTCAAAACTACCTTCTGTACCCCGTGGGGCACTTATGCGTATCGTAAAATGCCCTTTGGATTGATTAATGTTGGTGCTACCTTTCAGAGAGCAATGTATATTGCTTTCTGAGGCTTAATAAGTCAGTCCATTGTAGTTTACTTAGACGATGTGACCGTGTATTCTAAAAACAAAGACGATCATCTAGCTCACTTACAAGTCGTTCTGCTATGATGTCGTAAATACGACATCTCCTTGAATCCCAAGAAGTCCATCTTTGCAGTAGAACAGGGTAAATTACTAGGATTCATTGTGTCTAGTGATGGGATGATTATTGACCCCGAGAGGACCCAAGTCATCGTAAAAGTTCCTCCTCCTACATCCAAAAATCCATGCAGTCTTTCTTAGGCCAGATTAACTTTGTGAGAATATTTGTCCCCAACTTCTCCGAAATGGTCAGGCCTCTCCAGAACCTGATTAAGAAAGACACCCAATATCACTGGGGACCTACAGAAAATCAAGCTTTTAATGCGATAAAGAAGGCCATAATAGACACTTCGTCTCTCATGAGCCCTGACTTCTCTCAAGATTTTACACTCTATACTTTTGCCTCTGATTGTTCTTATGCCGCCGTCCTAACTCAGAAGAATTCCGAGAACAACGAAGTACCCATCGCCTTTATGAGTTCCTCTTTCAAAGGTGTTGAACTTAACTATCCAGTGTTTGATCGGCAAGCCTACACTGGTTTCAAAGCAGTTAAGCATTTCCGGTCCTATCTTTTGAAGTCAAGGACGAAAGTCATTGTCCCCTACCCTGCCGTAAGGAACTTGTTAGTGCAGAAGGAGTTAGGAGAGAAAAGAGATAACTGGGTCACCTCCTTGTAGGAGTATGACTTAGAAATTACCCCAGCTCAGATCGTGAGAGGCCAAGGATTGTGTAAGTTGGTTGTTGATTCGGAAATAGGACAGCAAGAAGATAGTGATACGTCAAACCTAGGACAAAGCGATCAAAGTTTGATCTGTTACACACAAAACCTCGTCAGTCCCTGGTACGGTGATATTAGATTCTTTCTTGAACATGGGTCATCACCCCATCACCTTGACCCCACCAAGAGAAGAGCGTTGAGACTAAAGTCTGCCTCCTTTCATCTAGTTAACGGTGTACTGTTTCGTCAAAATTTTAACGGCGTACTGATGCGCTGTCTCGAGAAAGACGAAGCAGAAAGAGTCTTGCTTGAGTTGCATGCAGGAGAAGCTGGTGGTCACTTCGGTGGTGAAACCACTGCTCATAAGGTTCTAAGAGCCAGTTATTATTGGCCTACGATTTTTAGAGATGCCCATGCCTTGTGTCGAAAATGTATTATCTGTCAGAAAGAATCAGGGCGGTTACAAAAACCATCCTTTCCCTTGCAACACGTCTCAGTAGATTCTCCTTTCCAGCAATGGGGCCTTGATATCATAGGTCCAGTTAACCCTCCATCCTTTCAAAAGCATAATTATATTGTGACACCCACAGATTACTTTACACGATGGTCTGAAGCTGTTGTGCTAAGAACTATTAACACCAGTCAGGTAATTGCCTTTCTAAACTCGAATATTATCACTTGTTTTGGCATCCATGATTGTTTAGTCTTTGATAATGCTTCATACTTTTCTTCTCTTGAGATGAGTGAGTTTTCTTTGGAGAAAGGAATAAAGTTGAAGTATTCTGCTAGTTATTACCCCCAGGGCAACGGATTAGCAGAATCAACAAACAAGAACTTGATTAAAATTATCAAGAGAACCATGGTTGAAAATCACAAGAACTGGCACAATGCACTGCTGAACGCACTGTGGGATGATAGGGTAACACCCAAAGCTTCTATAGGTAACTCCCCCTTTTTTCTCGTTTATGGCAGAGAAGCAATTCTGCCACCTCACGTTCTTCTTCCTTCGCTTCAATTGTCACAAAAAGTCCAAGAAGAAGATTGTCCCCATTTAGAAAGCCGAATTAACGCTTTGATGAAGCTAGAAGAAGTAAGAACCCAAGCTAAGAATAAGTTAGATCAACATCAACAATTGATTAAAAGATGGTTCAATTCTAACTCTGCTTCTGAGAGGAATTTTGAAGTAGACGATCTCGTCTTGAAGTGGGACAAACCACACGAAGGAAAGGGTGAGCACACCAAATTTCAAAACTTATGGCTTGGACCATTTTTTATTGCTGAAAAGTTGGGTCCCAGTTCCTTTTCATTGCAGAATCTTGAAGGGCAGCTTGACACCTATACGGTGAATGGCCAAGCCTTGAAGAGATACTTTGCTTGATAAATACCCTTGTATATTATGTATATATTTTTCATTTTTGTTTGTATTTTCGTTTGCTTTCTCTTTTTTGATTTTGATTTGAATTGATCAGTTTGTGTTTTGGACATACACATACTTGTACATTGAACTAATTCAGACAAAGACGATAGAAAATTTCTTCGCTAAAATAACTTCTGGAAATTTTGTACGAACATCAATGATATATTTCTAAAATTTATATCTGTGATGGAAAAATCTGTGTTTGAAAGAAGTTTACTGATTTCAATCTCTGAGTGAAGTTTGTCATGATCATCTATTATCTTTTTACGCTGTCCCTTTTCCGTAAAGGAATGAATCAAAATATGTCTCCCTGTCATAGGAAGTTGTTTTGAAAACATCTCTGGATCTAAATAAAGGACAGTTCTAAAAAATTCTGATGAGGTCTGAAAAAATATGTTAAAATATTAAGATTTTCAGCGTCACCCCGCTGAGATGTATATCTATAAAAGAAAAAAAAAAATTATTAATAAGAGCTATGGGAAGTGCTTGTAAACCCGCCGGGATACTGAACAGGTCTGCTGGCAGTGGGTAAATGCAAGCATGGCGCCAAGACAACTTCACCGGGGTACTAAACAGGCTCGCTGGCAGCGAAGCAATGTCAGTTACATGAAAATCTGCAAAAAATTTAAGAAACCTCTTTAATGTCCTTTATTCTGATCTAGAACTTCTTGACATGATACAGATGTCAGAGTGGGTTAAATGGAAACCCTGTCGAGGCTATGGACGCCTGCTGGAAGCAGTGGCCATGCCAACAGTATTGAATATTTTATCTTTAATATCGTGACTTGCTAATCTGAATATTGGTATTAGTTTTCATCTTTTGAAACACTGCTGGAAAAGATGGTTAAGGATGATGTTTGTACGATTTTCTGGTTCTTATTTTTGAGTCTAAATTATCTTTGTTGTCTTAATCTGAATTTGTGCCTTTTGCAGAGATAACTGCTTCTTCCAGTGTGTCGCCATTGTTGGCATCAAATTCACCTTTTTATATGATCTTATAAGCTTCCTACACCTATGTCTTGCGAACATCAAAATTTTCGTCGCATTTTTCAAATCAACGACACTTTCATTTCTTGCGACATTTACACATTTGTCTTCGTCAAGTTTTCACGACTGTAAGCATGAAAAACTTCACCTTTCGAAGTTGTTTTTCAATCATTATCTGAACTGTGGTTATTTCTTTTGTCATTATGCCTATTGCACTTACCTTTTATTGATCATTACACGATTGGCAATATCCTTTGATTAGTTCTCATACTTCGATTGATTATATAACTTTGTTCTGTTGAATTTGTAAGACATTGAGCATTTGGATTTGCATTCTATGACTTGCCTAATCATTGATTCTATGAAATGCATAGGGGTATGATTTATTTTTGTTTATATATATATATGATCCTTATGATAATCTTTTCATAAATTTGGCTAGTCGACTATATGCATTATCGTTTTGGCACTTTGATTAAGTGTTTGATTGATACATTGGCGCATACATGATTTTGGGTTTTGATTTATATATCAGATTGTTAAACATTATGGTATAACTTGCGCACCATGATAACTTAGTGGTTGAACTATTATGATTGTTTGAACAGCTATGAAATTTGGCGGTTGTACTTGGATAATGAATATTATGCATGGCAGTGAATAACTCCACCACGTTCGCATGCTTCCATTAATGCTTACCCCTTTGCTCGTTCATTGTTGTTGGTTTAGGTAGCCCTGTTCCTGTATGCGTTGGTGAATTCGAACCCTTCCCTTACCATGTGCTCGATCCATGGCACTAATCATCTGAGTTGAACCCAATGGCAGTCAAGCCTTGTTAACATTTGACAATGCCCACCAAGATTTGGCAGACAGTGGATGGCTTACCTTCGTGAAACATTTTGAGGGTTTTAACCTCTGTGTAGCACGACAGTTTTCCATGACCTTCGATGGTTGTCGAGCCAAGGTCAGAGATATACAATTAGAGATTGACGAGAAATTTATCAGTCTTGCTATGGGTTTGCCTGCCACCGGACAACGATGGTTCAAGAATTGCAAGGTCGAGAAGGTCCCATGGACTCTTCTCTTCCTCTCGTGCAAAGTTACCTTGTGTCACAGAGGTATGTCTATCTCTGCACTCAAACTGCGTTGGCACGATTTATTAATGATAATCAAACATTTCATGACCTGTGAAGGTTGATACGGACTTGTATTCCTCCACGGCCTACGTTTTCTTATGGTTTTTATGGGATATCAGCTCAATGTGCCCTATTATTTGCATCATAGTCTGTTTAAAATGTCGAAGAAGTTCAAGAGGCACCAGGCTGACAGTAGCCTTTTTCATTATGGGCTTATGAAGCTCATCGTTGTCTGTCATTTGAGTTTGCACGAGGATAGTTGGAGAAATTTCATTGCTCGAAATGGTTTTGAGGATCCGAACCCTACACAAGTTGACAAACCTATGGTGAGAGAGGTCAAGGCTGTACCCCCGGTGCCCTACCATGTCCTACTGCCTAAACCCTCGACCGACCCTCCTATCAACTTACCCCACACTGTGACTAAGAGTGTTGAGATTGTTAATCCTGTGAGCAAAAATCCCAACGCAAACCTCACTGCAAATGTTAAAGGGAAAAGGAATGCATGTTTGATTTCATGGATGGCAAGGAATAATCCAAAACCCCCTCTCGAGACAAACCCTATCGTGTTGAGTGAGGACTCTGATTCAGAAGTGGAGAGTTTCTTGGCTAGCGAATACCCCTATTCGCAAGGTTTGTGTGTCGAACCCTCATATGATTTTGTGTCAAACCTACCCCCCTGCCTAAAGGATGACCCTAACTACCCAGACATTAAGTTTCCTTGTGAAACCCTCGGTCATTTTCCCAAACCCTCGCCTGCTCTATCTAAACCTACACAGTCACCCTGTGATCAATGCAGTTCATGGTTAGAGCGATACTATCTAGATGTTCTGATACTCCAATCAAAGATTCAATATTTGGAAGACCAGATTGCAGTCCTGACCAGCCAAAAGGCCAAGCTCCAAGAGACAGACAAGAAACAAAGAACAACCAGCTCCATCCTATTTAAAAATGTGGAATCATCCACGGCTGTTGTAAACTCAAAGTTGGCATAATTGAGCAGCCTCGTCGCTACACATGTATGAAAAATTTGATATCGTTTTGTAAATAATCTAGGTTGATATGATGTTTGCAATTCAGTTTTTAAACAGTTATGTTCACACCATGAATAGCTCTGTTATATCGTGTGCATTCTATATATAGCTTTGCTTTGAATAAAAACAAATTTCGATTCGATTTACTATTTGATTATTCCTAGTTTAGAGATCAATAGATTGTGATTATATTTGAGTGATCTTTGCTTGAATTTGGTTGATCGGTTTGCCTCGTTAAGGTTTATAAAATTAATAGTTTGCCCCCAAATGAATTGGTTTGAATAAGATTTGAAAAGGAAATTTTTTGTATCCAGTTTAGAACATAATCACGTTCGGATTTGGTTCTGTTATGATCCATATGCTATGATTGATAAACGACTCGATCGAGTTTGATTGTTACGATTTTGCTCAGATTCGATTTCATTATCATTGATAAGCTGTGACTGGTAAATAATTTCGGGAGTATAGTTGTTATGATGTGCTCTGTCATACGATTTTCCAAATCTTGAATACTACTTTGTTTTTACAAAAACGATGGTCTCATTAAACCTGTGCAACTACGCTCAAAACATAAAACGATTATGGTTTGCAACTAATATGCTAAACTTAGCCGATTAATTCGTTTGTTTGGATTGTTGTTTGGTTTGATTTTAAAAGTATAAAAACGAATTGGTCAAACCCAGTTGTAATTCGTTTGATTGGAAAAATTTTGATAAAGGAAAATTAATCCTGTTTGCTTACTGTGCAATGATCAATGATCGAAATCGATAACAAACTCTGTTGATTGATCATGTTACATTTTTGGTTATGTGTCGGTTTTGGTTTGGATTCGTTTAAAGCCTAAATTACCTTCTATACAGTTATCACGATTTGAAAATAATCATGTTCGATTCGATTATTTCCCCTCATGATAAGACAATTGTAACGAAATGTTTGTGATTTGTTTCATTTTCAATTGAATATTAAAATGATTTCATAACTGAGGGATTCGATTTGATTGAGAAGTGATTGTGATGTTGTTACATATGATTTCATTTACCTGACTTATGACACTAATCGAAACAGAGGGTTTCTATCTTTGTATTCGATTAAATGATATGAATCTTGTTGCTATATCATTACAGCTATAACGACTGGAAATTGATTCTGTTGGATTGAATCGTATCCTTGTTTAACAATCATATATGAAATGTTTGATTATTGGTTTCAACTGGATATGAAACAATCTTATGATTGTCCGATTATGACTCTGTGGATCTGATTTCGTTGGTAACAAAAGAACAGAGTATTCCTATCTCTGTGTTCGGTTGAATCATGTTGATCCTGTTTAATATTGAATGATAAAATCATTTTGATCTCAATGATTTTTTTTTAGATATTTCTTGGATGATGATTAAATTTATTTCTTTAAAAATATTTGAATTAATCTAAATTCTGATTCTGTATCTTATTTGAGACTAGCTACAGAATCAGATGATTCTGTAGCTAGTCTAAAGAATTTAATTTTTATCATTTTATTGGTAAAAGAATCTTCTAACTTGTCTATTTTGGATCCTTTTCAGGTGAATTCAAAATGGCATGGGATTTGATGGATAGTTTAGAGGATATTTAGATAATTTAGTTTCATTTTAGTTTCCTGGTTTAGTTAATCTTGGGAATATCTTCCCAGATTATGTAAACAATTTGGTAACTTCCACAGGGAGGTTTTACCCTGTGGAAAAACTTATAAATACTCATTATTTTTTGTAATAAGATCATCCTCATTCATGGGAGAACAAGGATATGGAATTTTAATACAGACTGAGACAGAATTTGATATTCTACTACAGCTTTAGCTTTTCATAATATCAATATTTTGTTTTATGTTTATGTGTATCAATTTCCATTTGGTTAATGACTACTTTAGCTATATTAGTCTTTTGCAAATGATATAATTTAATCAATATAATCCATATATGATTTCTTCCAGTGTATAAAAAACATAGCAATTGCTTGATTCAATTTGTGAATGGAAGATTTATCTTCTTCATAAGTTGAGTTATTAAGTATAAGTTTTTGCATAACAGGTTTCCCTTATTGCAGATATTTATAAATCTTATAATTGTTATGATTTTTTATGTCTTGTTTGTCCTGTAAACCAACTAAAAGAGTAGTGCAGCCTATCGTTTACGAGAAGCTTCTGGATCATCCGGTGCGAGTTTCCTTCCTCCGACCAGCTTCGCAGTCATCATACACAGGACAAATCTGGAGCATTTCCAAGTCTGTTTGTTGTTTCTTTATTTGTTAGTATTTTAGTTAAATATATTTGTAAGTAGTATATTAGATCGTTTAATTTTAGTAAGTTTTATGTCTTATTTATAAAATTAGAAAACCAAAAAAGAAATACCTTTCTTTGTCTTAGGACAGATTGCAAATCAGTTTTCCAGGTTTTATTTAAATCTGCATTTTGTGAATATTGTATATTTTGTAGATAAGATTATATTTCAGATAGTAGTTAGTATAGTATTAGTTAGTAGTTTGTATATATAGATTGTAGGTTATTTAGTTTGTTTAATAGTTAGTATTAGTTTGTTTTATTTATTGTTAGTTAGTATTAGTTTGTTTTATTTATTGTTAGTTAGTTTAGTTTGTGTAGTTTTAGTTAGATTAGTTAGTTTAGATTAGTTTACTCTTTGGTTTTTCTAGGACCTTAGATTGGCTAATGGAGCCGCTAAACCCGTCAGGGTGGTTCATTCCAAACGGCTTGGGTTATTAGACAACCCCAGACCGGTTCCACTCTCTCAGTTGACGGACGGTCAGTTTCACCCGTCAACAAACACTCAGGGAGTTGGTGCTTCCTTCTAGTGGGTGCTAGAGAAACAAGAGAGTTGGTGCTCTTAGCAAGTTGCATCTTGTACAGGTTGGTTCCTGTGTGTCTTGAAGTTGGTGATTCCATCCAGTTGGTGCTGAAACAAAAAGGGAGTTGGTGCTTCCTTCTAGTGGGTGCTAGAGAAACCAAAGAGTTGGTTCTCTCAACAAGTTTTTGCTTGTAAAATAAAGGTGGTAGCCTGAAAAGTGATTTGGTTCTCATAAGAATGATAATGTACAGAGAATAAAGATTAATTATCATATCAAGAAGAAGAGGTTTTTCCCTTTATGGGTTTCCTCAAGAAATATATGTCTCTATATATTTCATGTGTGTGATTGATGTTGAATATTCTATTGCTTACTTCCCTACATTACTATGATCATCATTGAGTGTTATGTAAAGAGTTTAAAATGGGCATTAATTGTTTAAGCACAGTAACAACTGATTCACCCCCCCATCTCAATTTTCCAATAATTGGTATCAAACCAAGTTCCCTTTATTTAAGGGTAGATCCTAGAGCTTAAACATGACTAGCCACAGAGGAACTTCAACCAACAAGGCCCCTCTGTTCAATGGAACAAATTTTTCCTTCTTGAAAGTTAGGATGAGAACTTACATAATGGATTTAGGTGCATATGTATGGGATGTGGTAGAGACCGGTGCATATGCTAAGGATATGAATGTTATTCTAAGTGGGCTTGCAGAAGAAGAATTTGTAAGAGTTATGCACTTAGAATCTACCAAAGGAATGTGGGACAAACTCATTAGAAGTTATGAAGGTAATGAGAAGATAAAGGATGCCAAGCTTCAAACCTACAGATTACAGCTCGAACAACTAAAGATGAAAGAGGATGGAACTGTTGGGAATTACTTTATGAGAGTTGAAGAACTAGTAAATGCAATGAAAGGACTTGGTGAAAAAATTGAGGAAACCTCATTAATTCAAAAAAATTTGAGATCTTTGCCAGATAGGTTAAACCCAAAGGTCTCTGTTATAGAAGAACGTAATGATCTAAAAGATCTTCCTTTTGATCAACTTATAGTAATGTTTACTTCATATGAAATGAGGATAGGTAAAGATAAATCCACCGCTAGAGAAACAACATTTAAAGAAGATAAGAATCAGGATTATGAGCCTGATGAAATTGAAGAAAAATTTGTGAGAAGACTAAAGAAAGGATCAGGAAAGTACCAAGGCAAGCTTCCCTTCAAATGTTTTAACCATGGAAAGATAGGTCACTTTTAATCTAAGTGTCCACACAATAAGAAGGACCAAAACTATGAAGGTGAAGAGGAGTACAAATCTAAGAGATTTGGTAAAAAGAAAAGTTTATGTGTAAACAATGATGACTCTTCATGAGAAACATATAGTGACTCTTCTTGTGAAGATAACGTTAATGAATTTATGCCTATGGCCAAAGAGGATTATGATAATAAAATCACAGGAAGTGATGTCAATGATGAAGAAGTTGTGGTTGAATTGGAAGGAGAATTGATCAGTTCCCTAGAAGAAATTGCTAGACTCGGTTTTAAGAAGAAAAAGAAAAAAACAATCATTGATACAGCTCGAGAAAGATAGTAAAAAACTCGATGAAGACTTTTCCTTGCTAAAAGTGGAATTAGAAGAGGCAAAGAAAATAGAGGACACTCTGAAACAATAGTTATTAGAGAAGAAGGCAAGATATGAAGCTTTGGAAGAAGAGGTAGTAAAAACCAGAAAAGAGATCGAGAAGTTTAAAGCATTGTATCTTCAAAATCTTCCAAGCATTAAAGCCTCAGCAGAACTAAACAAAATTCTGAGCAAACAAAGATCTCCTTTGTTAAAGACTGTTTTAGGCTATGTAAGTGGTTCAAGTAGCAAACAACTGGAAAGCAAAGAGCCAGAAAATATGATCAAGTTCCAAGTCAACAGACAATCAGACCATGTGAGTACTCTGCCACCATAATATAATAAATACAAGATGATCCCTGATGAAAAACTAATATATCAGAAGATGGAACAACAATTACCAATAAGAAGGCCATCCTTAAGGTAACAAAATTTCTTCCATGGTTACTGTTTTTACTTCTCTAATTTTGGTCATAAGATTGCAAACTGTCAAATTAAGTTTAGAGGCATGGAACTGAGGAAGTCAAGAAATAAACAATGCTTGCAACATAGAACTAAACAACCAATGAGTCGACAATGTTGCACCAATCACTTTGACTTATTGAATGATGAGCTTGAATGATATAACTGTCATAACTTCGGCCACAAAGCTGCAAACTGCCATCTGAAGAATTACAAAGAAGATCCAAGGATAAAGCCCTTAGCTAGAAATGCTATCACATGGAAAAATAAAGATAGTGAAAAATGTGTTCTATTACCTTCATCTCAAAAAAAAATGATCCCTAGTATATAGATAGTGGATCCTCCAAGAACATGACTGGAGACAAGGATAAGTTTCTATCTATAAGTAAAAGAAAAGCATGAAATAAGACCTTTGGAAATGATGAACCAGGTAAAATCAAGGGTAAAGGGATGTTGAGTTTAAGTAATGGCAAAGGAAAAGCCCAGGATGTTCTTCTTGTAGATGGGCTTAAACTTAATTTTCTCAGTGTAAGTCAAATATGTGATAGAGGATGTGAAGTGGTAGTCACTTCCAAAGACTGTAATATAAATTCAGTAAACTTAGGACAAGTGGTGGCCAAAAGCATAAGGAAATATAATAATGTTGATATTGAATCCTCCCCTGCAAGTAAAGAAGAAGACTTAGATACAATAAAATAATGTTTTTCTAGCATTTATCCCATGGAATAAGTAGAAGAAGAATCATGTCATAAGATAGAAGTAGAATTTTTGAATCTTAGAAAGAAGGTTGAGAAGTCAAACACCCAAATCAAGTTCTTGAATAACTCCATGACCTTGGATGAGATCTTGGATACTCAGAGATCACCAAATGGAAAATCCGGTCTTGGATACAACAATGAAGAAATCAATACTCCTAAGAAACCTGATGCAAGTCCTTCATTTATAAAAAGTGAAATAAGGTATGACTCAGTTTCTTCATGTTCAAAGAATGAAAACAATACTACAATATTTAGAAGATCAGATCAAGGAAGACATCCAGAATCTACTCATACACCTCAAAGTAAGTTTAGAAGAGAGAAACCTTCATGGATGAATCAAAGGAGGTATGAGAATGTTTGTAACAATTTTTTCTTGTGATGAATATGATCATAAAATCCTTGGATTATAGGAATTGTGGAAGAAAAATGAAATTACAGTAATAGAAGATCAAAGAGAAAAGTTCAAGAAACCAGGACACTCACATATGTGGATAGCAAATACTGAACAAGTGAACATGAGTGAAGTTAATTGTTGCAAAATAAATTGCAGTCATGTGACAAACATAGTATAAACTTTCTTAGATGACTTTAGAGAAATGTACAGTAAATAAGAATCTTGGATAAAGTCGGATACATCTTGTTAGAGATCAATGACAATCAATGGGTAGATCCAAGGGTTGTTTGAAAAAATACAAGCTACAATTGCACAGTGTTTCAGTAAGTCAGCAGCATCCGCAGCAACAACATTCTGATGTACAAATACATGACATCCTATAGAAATAATAAGAGGAGAGACCTTGTAAGAAAAATATAACCTTTTAGAAACAAAAGGGGAGAACAGTCAGAAGAAGAGAGAGAAAAGTGACAAGGGGAGCCATTCAGTTATGACAAGAAAAGGTTGATGAAGGAGTCCTGGTAAGAGAGGTGAGAAATATTGAATATACTACGGAGGACACATCTGAAGCTAAAGGAGAAGACTCTGGTCTAGATACAAATAATCTGCAGGACTCAAATAAGAGAGTCCATCTTTTTAGGGGGAGTATGTGTTGGTTGAATATCTAATACCTCTAAAAAGTACTGCAACATCTCAGGGGGAGAATGTTTTATTTTACATTAATTTCAAAGGGGGAGAAAATGTGTGGATGCTACAGTTGGAGGGATAAGCAGAATAGTGCAGTCATTCAGGGTTGCCATCAATGCCAAAGGGGGATATTATTGGCATGTTTACATGAAGAGTGTGCTTGTCATTGATGGCAAGAAAAATAGCAATGATGGCATGTCTACAGGCAAGAAAAAAAACAATGATGGCATGATTACTGGCAGAGTGTGCAATCAAATATCGGGAGGAATAGTACAGAGTTGCATGCAGAGTGCAACTATGCACCAACGACGAGGTTAAGTTCATTTCCAAATCTCAGGAGAGATGGTGTTTTTCAAAAATACAGACAAGCCCCAAAATCATCAGGACTCGCAGAAGGATCAAAGGTCGAGGCCTTTGACACTTAGAAATTCTTCCAAGTCCAAATGAAGCATAAGCTCAGGAGGAGGACCAACAATGGTCATTGGATCACCAATCCTGAATACTCAATGTTCGTTAGATCAATGTCTAGTGACCAGAGGAAGTGCAGAGGAGAAGTACAGATCTGATCTGTTAGATATGAGCATCGAGGACCAACAACCGTCAGATCTAGTATAACTACAATTCTTTGTGAAGAGGATAATGGCCGAGAGCCATCCTCCAACTCCGTGAAATGTGAAGTCATGATGAGATCTGAGCCATTGGATCCAGAGGACATGTGGTGAGAGATCAGCATTTCACTGACTCGTGAACTGGAAAAATCAAAGGTGAGAGTTGTAGGAACTCGCGATGTCTGAGTTTGCGATTTGATCTAGACCATTAGATCATGGGGAGTTGTGAGTCGTTGATCTGACGCTTGCAAATATCGGGAAGGAAGGAGGCAAATATTCAAGGAGCTGGGAGTCACAACAATCCTATCCGTTCATCTGGGAAGGACATGTGGCATCCGATAAAGAGTATTCACAAAATTATGAATCGGAAGAACTGCGTCGAGAAGTCCACAGACATCATGAAGTCTGATTTCATGATATTGATCACAGCCATTGGATCAAGGAATGTCACAGGCTGTTCATTTTGAGTAGGTATCGGGAAATTAGGAGTCTAAGAAAGGAGGTGCTCTAACATTTGAAGTTGTGAAACGCGAAATCATGATTTGATCGCAATCGTCGATCAAAGGGAGAGATCTCGACTGTTCATCTGATATGGAGTATTTTGCAGATCACGAGTTGGGAGAATCAAGGAAACTCATAGAAGGAGTTTAGGATATGCAAAGTCACAGAGCACCCAAGATGTTAATCCCTGGGTCAGAGCTAGAGGTCACATCATCGAAGGATTAACAGAGGAGCTAGCACATCGCTAGGCTCCACATCGGAGATCACCGAGATCACTAAGTTCCTTTTAGATAGGCATTTGATTACAATTCATGGTCACATGAAAGGAAGGGGCTTAGTCAGAAAATCAAACACCCACTGTGAACTTTTCTTAGGAAGGGAAAAGACACCAAAGGCATGAGCGCGCGAAGGTTCTCTGGGTAACTACCAGAAACCACTGATTTTTTCTGCCAGAGAATTCGAAGAGGCTTCAGGGTGATTGCCAGAGGAGATGAAGAGTCTCAAGGTAAATACCATTGGAATGAAGACTCATCATAGAGACAATTGACAGATGGAAAAGTGTTGAAGTCTATAACTGTAACAGAGAGGACAAGCTCAACTGTGATAGAGAAGACGAAGGGTCACACTGCTAGAAAAATCCAAATAATTTTGGGAATGACCACTAATGATGAATAGTCTCAGCATAATGGATACTGATGTAGAATAGATTCAACATAATATCCAGAGAGGAAGAAGAGTTAGGTGTATGATCTGGAAGAGGAATTGGCATGATAAATATACGTAGAACAGAGAAGAGTTGGTTACTGTTGTTGAGAGTTATTCATGCAGGTAAAAGCATGTTGTGTGTAGCAGTGGAAACACATAGAAGAGGCGTAGTGCACAGAACAGAAATGCATATCTGATAGAGGAAGAAAAATCTAAGTTGTGCATGTAGAGAAACAGAAGAAGAATAGAAAGATCAAGAATATGTGAGAAGGAATACACTGATGAAGGCAGATTAGAGCAGTGTAGCAGAACAGTGATGAGACAGGTAATCCATTGATAAACATTGTATCATTGTCATAAGTTTCAGTAATGAAGTTTTTATAATCAGGGTGGTAGGGAGGTGCTAGGAAGGAGTGTTTTCCTCAAAGTGTCAAGTGGGTGCTTGAACACAAGGAGTTGTAGCTTCCATCTAGTTGCAGCTAGAAAAACTAGGGTGGTGCAAGGGATAACCATTGTTCTCTATTATGTAGGTTGGTGCCTTTGTGACTGGAAGTTGGTGCTTCCATCCAGTTGGTGCTAGAATACTTAGGGAGTTTGTGCTTCCTTCTAGTGGGTGCTAGAGAAACCAGAGAGTTGGTGCTCTCAGGAAGTTTCATCTTGTACAACTTGGTACTTGTGTGTCTATAAGTTGGTGCTTCCATCAAGTTGGTGTTGGAACACAAAGGGAGTTGTTGCTTCCTTCTAGTGGGTGCTAGAGAAACCAGAGAGTTGGTTCTCTCAGTAAATTGTCGCTTGTAAAACAAAGGTGGTAGCCTCAAAAGTGAGTTGGTTCTCATAAGAATGATAATGTATAGAAAATAAAGATTACTTATCATATCAAGAAGAAGAGGTTTTTCCATTTATGGGTTTCCTCGGAAAATATCTATCTTTGTATATTTCATGTGTGTGATTGATGTTTAATATTCTATTGCTTACTTCCATGAATTATTGTGATCATCATTGAGTGTTTTGTAAAGAGTTTAAAATGGGCATAATTGTTTAAGCACAGTAACAACTGATTCACCCCCACTTTCAGTTGTCCAACATAGGTGACTATGTGGACAAAGTGGCCTAGAAGATTCTTCTAAGGAAGCTACTTGGAGAGTATAAATAAGAGGCAAGGCTCTCTAATTTTAATCACACTTGATAATGTTCAATATATACATATGACTGAGGTAACTAAAGGATATCTAAGCCAAATTTCATAGGGAAGGTGAAGTAAAGAAGGATGAAATTCAAAGGAGGATAAATTCTTTTGATGATGCTTTCTAAGGTATGTTATTTACAGGTCATCTCACCATTTTCGCCATAAATGTTTTTCTAGAATGATTCTGACCGTGAAATTATGAGGCCATTGAGTAAACATATCCAAGTAGTTGTGGTATGCATTTCAGCATGTGGGTCTTTGAATTTTTGGAGTTACACTCTGTGAAAAATAGGGTTTGTGGTTAGTCCCGAAACTACTATAAAACAAGTGTTTCAGGTAAAAACATCATAATGTATTCATAACAGATCCAAATTTAGTAAGACAAATGTGATGGTTAGAGTACAGTTTGTAGTATTATGTGTACATTTTTCATATCCATATAACAAATAATCTGTGTGGGGCACGCTTTGCAGGTCCACTCTCTAGAATAAGATAGAATTCAACAAAGTATGCCAATTTTTCTATAAATCCTTTTTCGAGAGGTTCCAAGTAGTGACACCTGGAGGAATTGTTGTTGGCCTTTGGTTAGGGAAGAAAGTAAAGAACAAGGGAGAAAAGGAAAAATGAGAACTTCGCAGAAGACACAGTGACTGTTACTGGGCCAAAGAGAAGAAAAGATGGAGCGAAGCCTGGGGAAGAAATTCGTTCGATGAGGATATCGAGGATGATAGGTCAGTAAGGAAGAAGGACCGTGGATGACTCAACAAGAGGAAAAAAACATTGTTAGATACTTTGGAGCATCGCACGAGAAGGAAGGAAAGACAGGCTGACGAAGCTCTGAAATGTGGGTCAAGTTGACCTAGGGTTTTTGTATCTAGGGTTTTGACACCTAGGTTTTGGCCTAAGGATGTTGGTGAGTGATTGTAATGTATAAATAAGAACCTATATGAGGGAAGAGGGTTCGTTCAGGTTCGAGGTTATTCAATCTAGTTGTATTGTTTGATATGAGTGATGATTGTTGAGAGAGAGAGAAGTGTTGAGTGAACAACCTTATGGTATTGTAAGATATTCAAATAGGTGTGAAGGTCAACCCTGTAGCTGGGTGTGCAAGGAGGGAAGAGATAGAGAGAAGAGAGAATATATGTTGTCTAAGAGCGTAGATTAGAACTGTATGCTTTCATCTTAATATATCATAAAGAACAGTTCTGTGGACGTATCCCTAGAGAGAGGGTGAACCACGTATATATGTCTTGTGTGTGTGATTGATACTGTGTTATTTTGCCTTGATATACTGTTATTGCATTATTGTGGTAGATCTGATAGATCTATGGAATATATCTAAGATGATAAGTGATATATGCATGTTGTATTGTTCTTGTATTGGATCCACTTGATATTTCCCTTGGTTGTAGACATTTCTATCCCACAACCCCCCAATAGATGCTTCGGGTGAGACTGCATCTACTTCGCAGGTGTAGCCGAAAGGGCCAGTAGTTAGGGATTGTTGGTGCACTCTTGGAGCTAAACCCTGGGTCTGCCCCTGTGCCAACAATTGCATAAAACACATTGAAGAAACTTGTGTACTATTTTCATATCTTTATTCATTACAAGTACATAGTTATGATTATTTCAAGTTAGGTTTGTTGACTAATCCAAAACTAGTCATGTGAGACTAAAGTAAAGTTTGATGAAAATGCTAGTCTCTTGTTGTTAAAGTTAAGGAAGGTTTGTAGGTATGTGATCATATACACCAAGTCTATTAGATAGTTACAAATTAGATTTGGATGATGAAATTGATGATGGTTTTTTGTTGAGGTTGAGGTACAGGTTGGTGCATGGTTTATGCACTTGTTTATGGTACATGTTGATTACAAGTTGAGGTACAAGTTGATGCATGGTTGATGCATGGTTCAAGTTGTTTGGTGCATTTGATTGGTACAAGTTTACAACCGTATATCTTGATAGTGTGACAGTGATTCCATCATTCTACTTATACGGAAATTCAGTTGGACAAGGCAAGGACATGTGGTTGTAGCCACCTTCCAGTTTTATCCAGAGAACATAGGGGGTTGTAGCCTCCTTCTAGTTGTAGCCAGAGAATTGGGGAGTTGGAGATTCCCTTGAGTTGTATCCTGAGAAACTAGGGGGTTGGAGCCTCCTTCCAATTGCAGCTGGAAAACAAAGGAAGTTGGTGCTTCCAATGAATGTAATTCTTTAAGACATATAAGAAAAAGAATTTTGTGGTTTTCTCCTACTTTGGGTTTCAACGTAAAAACATTGTTGTACTCTGTATGTGTATGATTGTTCATTTGTTCATTGTTTATTTACTCTACAAATTTTTATCACTCCAAAAGTCACCCTAGACTGTAATCAGGTGAGATTGGTAACATCAAATTGTTTTGTAAATGTGAATGAGTTTTTTGAAAGTGAAATGGACAAGACTCCGAATAATAAGACTTGAACTCAGAAATCTAGGCTAATCATGCACAAGAAAATGATGTCTTGAATAGATTCGGTCAATGAATAGGAGTAAAAGTGAATAGGAGGAAGACTTAATGAGGGAGGTGTAAAGGTCTACTATTAACATCAGGTTTTCAAGCAGCCCAAGGAAGAAAAAATTCAAACACAAGATCCTTTTGAATTCAAAGTTTAAAGAAAAATGAAGAACATCACAGCAATATTATAATCAAACATTCATCATAACACAACCATGAAAAAATCATGTGGTTCCTCCAATCATGAACACTTCATCATAAGAGGTAGAAAAAATATGTTAAAAGAAACTAAATTATACTAATAAAAAATTCTCAAATCCAGTACATAACCAGAGAACAGTCTACTAAGTCAAAGAAAATTACAATCTGGGAGCCTCAAATCTACCATTCGAACCCCCTTTCCTCATTTGTATCATGGATTTATAACAAAAAGGAAAGGAAACAATTGGAGGTGCGTGTTGGCCTTCTTCCCATGAAAATCTCTAAGAATTTATTCCATCTAATAGATTGACTAACAACCTATGCTATAACAACTGAAAGTGTTGGTGGATTTGATACATAGCTCCTTGTTTTCCATGTGTCTGTAGATGTCATCATGTTGCTAGCTTCTATATCTATCTATCTCCCACATCACCAGCCATTCACTAATATGTTATATCGACTTCCCTTGATTCTGGAACTATCTACTAATTTTTGTGCTTGAAAATATGGAAAGTTGGGATACTCCGCCACTTGTTACATAGTTGTTAGAATGGAATAAAATTCATTTAATGATACCACATATGGTCTTAGCTCTTCTCCACATCATTATCCATTCACTAAGATGATAATTCGCCCCCCCCTATATCCATGGTACCTGTAGGTAGCTCCACCCTAGTGCGTCTTTGTGTAAGAATCTGTCTCTACCAGAAATTAGGTAGCTCCTGCTTGTGTTTCATGTTCAGGAGATTGGGTATCTCCCATGGAATTCATAGCGCCTAGGAGAGTAGGTAGTGCCCAAGAAATTTACATCGCCCAAGATAAAATACAACGCCCAGGAGAAAACGCAGCACACTGTACTATTCACGTCCATGCATGAAAACGGTGGAATGAGCAAGAAATTGGGAGAAACATCATATATATCATGGCTATATTTAGTTATTCAACACCTGTATGCTTGATGCATGGCCTGATCTTCAGGCTTGACTCGTGGCCTAGATTTGACTCATATATTATGAATTAGGAACGTGATCTTAACTCATAGCTTAGCTTAATGTAATGACTGGTGACTAGCATAAGAAATGGGCATGTGTCTTTATAAACTCTATACTTAGGATAATGCAAAATATTTATGCATAGAAATTTAGGTTTAGAATAGAGTTAAGCCACTTTAAAGAACACACCACCTCTTCTATCAAAGTCAATAAACTCATTTATTGAAAAGGAAACTAAAATAAAACATAGGGAAATCAACAAAATAAAGATTTAGGAAAAACTACTAAAAGTTGGTTTTTTGGTTATGTATGTCAAAAAGAAAAAGGCCAAAGGTGTTTGGAGAAAATTATTTCTGAATTAAGACTCTTCCTAATTCAATGAGGAAATTGGAATTTATGAACTAGGGATAATGAGAAAAAAAAATATTTCAAAAGTCTAGCACAAGGATGCTAAAGATACTTAAAATTTCCATAAAAAAATGAATGTGAACATTTGGCTCCAACTGGGATGGAGACCTCCCTATGAGGCTCGAAGAACCTAGTAGTTCCAGTTGCCTTATCCATTGGGATATGGAGTCATCTAGCCTTTGAAACCAATCTTTGAAAACTCTCAAGACTTGTGCAACTGATCTCTGTATACCTTCAAAATTGGCCTTTATTCACACAAACTGACTTATATTTCTGCTGCAAACTAGAAGAAAATAAGTGCTCAGGAAGAGAGCTTATTTCCTACCCTAATATACTCTAACCAACTTTGCAATTGGTTAGGTAAATGTTTCCTTCCATAACAACCATTCAAGCAATTTTAAAATTGAAGAAACCTCATCTTTGTCACTGATCAACAACTGATGTTTGAAATGTAACAACAGTGATAAGAATTCATTCAAGAAACCATACTCACCCAAACATGCTAATAAAAATATTAAGTCTACATGCTCCAAAGCATTTGAAAAGTGAAACTTTATGTATTCATCGACAGGGTCATGAAACCAAAAGCAATGCCTAAATAATTTATGAAAGGTTACCTTCATTGTTTCAAAGTTGTTGATAGTTTGTGTGATGTCTTATGCAATCATACTTGATTGAATGACAGGCACATGCATTTGTGGGTTGAATAGTTGTTTCGTAACTCCAGAAACACCTGTTGGTTGATGGTTGATCATCTCTACATATACCGTGGGGATAGTCTATTTCTCATACACCTAATTTTTATTAAGATGGGTTTGTTCATTGGTTGGTAATGGATAAAATATTAGATTTATATGGAAAATCCCTTTCAACACCTCCATAGCATTTATAAGGATCATGATCATAATCATCATCTACAGGAATAATGCTAAGAGGTTCCAAACAAATCATAGAATTTTATTTTTTATCACCATCACTGGTATTTCCATCAAAAAAAGGTTGTCCATAACAAACCTTTGACACTTGACATTCATAATGTCTTGTTTCAGGATATTTTCCAACAACAAAGTATTCATTACCAAAGTGTTTGTCAACAACAAGATGCTCTTGGTCAATGTTTGATACAGTGACTTCCTCATAGGCAAGGCTGTCAAAGATACATGCTTTGAGGATGAAATCATCGACTATCTTTTCTTCATAGGGACAACAAATAAAATCCGTGTCATGTTTAGAGTTGACATGATGTTGACTTAGAATCCTTCCACAAAATTGGAGGTTCTCCTCCACTTCCTCAACATCTATGAATAACTATGATAAAGATGTAGATTTTCTTTCCCTAAGATAAAAAAACAAGGTTAGAGTGTTGAGACACTACGTAATACACCATGGCAGCAGTCTCAAAAGGTTTAATTTTGAGGGGCATGATGCAATACAAGTTGTGAAACCTTTGATTAAAAGAAGACATAACTTTATTTTTTTCTCTTCTCAAAGTGGTGAACTCATTTAGGTACTAATCAAATGACTTTCTCTCTCCCCAATATTTTAAAAAGGTGTCATATAGTTCATCCCATGAACCAATGGAAGCAACTTACATATTCTTGAACCACAAGGCATCATCTCCAATCAAAGATTTAGAGAAAAGCCTCATGATAATATCTTCATTCAATATTTCCAGATTATCAATGAAGTCTTGAAAGGCTGATAGATGCTTTTCTCCTATAGTGTTATCTTTTCCAGAAAAAATTGGTAGGTAGTCTACAAATCCAGGAGGGTAAGAATGAAGAAAGTATGGCAACTTTAGAGGTCCAAACATATTTCCCCTAACCTTAAACTAGAAGTCAGTGGGTTGTTGAACACTAGAAGGTTGTTGGTAAAGGTCATAGGAGTTGGCAGCCTGAACTGAATCAATTTTATTATTTGCAAAAGGACAATAATCATTTGGTGCATGATGAATTTCAACATGTTGGTTATTAACAGTAGAGGGAAAGGTAGAAGGTAATAAATCAACTTTGAAATATGGAGAAGGGAGAGAATTGTAAGGTTCAAGCTAATTAAAAAAGTGTTTATGAACCTCATTTTCTTCAGGTGTTTGAAGTGGGATGGATATCCTTAACATCAATGACATGGGAAGGGGGTAAATCTACTTGTTTGAAAAAGGAATATGCAAGAGAAAGATGGTGGTCTTTAGAGTATAAAAAGCAGATTATGATTCTCCTAATGTGTGCAGGTAAATTCAAGAAAGAATGAAGGATAAAGAGCACAAGTTCCAGAAAGAAATTTAGAACTTGATACCTTAACTTGCCTCTGCCTTCCATTTCTATACAAGATTGTTCCCACAGTGGATTATTCCAACAGGTTCATCTTCATGGAGTCGTCAGGTAGATGATTACAGTCAATTTTCTGTATCCCTCTCTTGTCTACCATCAAGAGCTAGATCTATGTCGTTCTTCCTAGGGAACTCTTCAATCTGCTCAAATACGTCCCTGACAATGGCACCATTTATGTTATCACTCCAAAAGTCACCCTAGACTGTAATCAGGTGATCTTGGTAACATCAAAAAGTTTTGTAAATGTGAATGAGTTTTTTGAAAGTCAAATGGACAAGACTCTAAATAATAAGACTTTAACTCAGAAATCTGGGCTAATCATGCACAAGAAAATGAGGTCTTGAATAGCTTCAGTCAGTGAATAGGAGTACAAGTGAATAGGAGGAAAACTTAATGAGGGAGGTGTAAAGGTATTCTATTAACATCAGGTTTTCAAGCAGCCCAAGGAAGAAAAACTTCAAACACAAGATCCTTTTGAATTCAAAGTTTAAAGAAAACTGAAGAACATCACAGCAGTATTATAATCAAACATTCATCATAACACAACCATTTCAAACTCATGGGGATCCTCCATTCATGAACACTTAAGCATAAGAGGTAGAAAAAATATGTTAAAAGAAACTGACTTATACTAATAAAAAATTCTCAGTTCGAGTATATAACCAGAGAACAGTCTACTAAGTCAAAGAAAATTACAATTTGGGAGCCTTAGCTCTACCATTTGAACCCCCTTTCCTCATTTGGATCATGGATTTATAACATAAAGGAAACAAAATAGTTGGAGGTGCGTGTTGGCCTTTTTCCCATGAAAATATCTAATCATTTATTCCATCTAACAACTTGACTAACAACCTATGCTATAACAAAGGAAAGTGTTGGTGACTAATCCAACCAATCTCTAAACTGACTTGACCCTCCTTTGATATGTAGCTCCTTGTTTTCCATGTGTCTATACCTGTCATCATACTACCAACTTCTATCTCTATCTATCTCCCACATCATCAACCATTCACTAAGATGCTATCTTGACTTCCCTTGATTCTGGAACTGTCTACTGATTTTTGTGCTTGAAAATCTAGAAAGTTGGGATACTCTGCCACCTGTTACATAGTTGTTAGAATGGAATCAAATTCCTTTAATGCTTCCACATATGGTCTTATCTCTTCTCCACATCATCATCCATTCACTAATATGATAATTCAGGCCCCCCTATATTCATGGTACATGTAGGTAGCACCACTCTAGTGTGTCTCTATGCAAGAATCTGTCTCTACTAGAAATTAGGTAGCGCTTGCCTATGTTTCCTGTTCAGGAGATTTGGAAGCACACAGAATATTGGGTAGCACCCATGGAATTCATAGCTCCCAGGAGATTAGGTAGCACCAAGGAAATTTACAGCGCCTAGGAGAAAACGCAACACACTACACTCTGCATGTCCATGCATGAAAACGGTGGAACAAGAAAGAAATTGGGAGCAACATCATATATATCATGGCTATATTTAGTTCTTCAAAACTTGTATTCTTGATGTGTGGCTTTATCTTGAGGTTGGACTCGTGTCCTAGCTTTGACTCATATATTATGAATTAGGAATGTGATCTTAACTCATAGCTTAGCTTAATGCAATGACTGGTGACTAGCATAAGAAATGGGCATGTGGATTTATAAAATCTATACGTATGATAATGAAAAATATTTATGCATAAAACTTTAGTTTTAGACTAGAGGTAAGCCACTTTAAAGCACACACCACCTCTTTTATCAAAGTCAATAAACTCATTTATTGAAAAGGAAACTAAAATAAAACTCAACAAAATAAAGATTTAGGAAAAACTACTAAAAGTTGGTTTCTTGGTTATGTAGGTCAAAAATACAAAGGCCAAATGTGTTTGGAGAAAAATATTTATGAATTAAGACTCTTCCTAACTCAGTGAGGAAATTGGAATTTATGAACTAGGGCAAATGAGCAAAAAAATTATTTCAAAAGTCTAGCACAAGGATGCTAAAGATACTTAAAATTTCCATAAACAATTGAGTGCTAACACAAATATTGGATGATAATGCTACATTGATATAACACTTGCATTATATGGTTAAAAAGTATTAGATTTCTCTATTACTGATTCAACCCCCCCTCAGTAATCCAATAGCCTATTGGTATACTCATAAACGTTGAAACTTATATAATGGTTATACCAACATCTTTCGACTTCAAAGTAATCGACTTAGTTGAGGGAATGCCAATATATGAAACACTTTTAGGTCGGTCATAGGGATGACAAATGAAAGTATATATCTCCCTTGAAAAAGATAGAATCAAGTTAAAAGGGAATGGAAGAAAAATAATAATTCCTTTGGATCGAAGGGAAACCTTGGAGTGAGAAAATGGATGAAGATCAAAAAGTGAGATTTCTGTACCAAATAATCAATGGGAAAATATATTATGTTGAACCAAACACACAAGAATAAATCTTAGCAGAATCTCACCTATCGGTCGGAAACAACTCTGACTCAGTTCTATACAGACAACATATTGAAAATTATGAGGCACACTTAAAATATTTTTGGACTATTGAATCCATCCTGGTTAAATATTCCATAACATGCTATTCAATTCAAACAATACCTATAGTTTATGAAAAGAGAATCCAACAAACCCTTAAACTTATTCCGACCGACAACACGGTGAAAAAGACACTACATTCCAAAAAATGAAATGTTCCATTGATGCATGTCGAGGAAGTTTCTAAATCTATCAGAGAACAAGGCATAACACAAATCTTGGTAGAAACCTTTACAAGCTAAGATGCAAGGTGGTGGGAAACACATTCCCCAAGACTACAAACATGGAGAACTGTATCAAATTAGTTTGTAGAATGTTTCAGAGAAAAGACACTAGCCAAAGCAGTTGACATCCCTATTTTCAAGGTTGGGTATACATGATCCAGTTGAACATATTCACCATTGTGAGAATGAATGGTGCATAATAGGATAAATAGATGAAAGGGTATGGCCCCACATGTTTCCAAGAACATTAGATGAAATACCAAATAAATGGTACAAGATCAAAGAATCTTATGGCCATACGCTAAATTGGTCCGACATCAAAGAAAACTTTATGCAAGACTTCAAATTCACACAAGAAGAGGAACATCTAAGAGAAGCAGTGCAATAGATCAAATTTTTTTTAGAAAACTCGAATCCAGCTACATATAAGGAAAAAGGGAAAATGTGATACAGGCGAGTGTGTTCCTACACCTCAAACTCACCCGCTCATAGGATCGCTCGATTTCACTCCTTTGTGAGCCGAATTAGCTCCTTGGATTCCCTCGGGAATCCGTGTGAAAAATCCCAATCCATAGGTCCTGTCTCATTTCCTCACGGCCTCTACACCGGACTGTGGCCTTTTCCCCGACTCTGTATCGGGGTTCGAGGTTTCATATTCCCCATTGTCGAGAGTTCTTCCCTCTCCAATTCCCGATCTTCGATTCTCCGATGAGCTCCTGCTCACAAATGCGCGCCCCTTCTACCCTGACTCTTGGCTCATATGACCCTTACCCGTGACCTTGGTCTTACCACCTTTTGGGGCTACTCCTATTGGAGTTTCGACACTTACGATGAAAAATTGCACATCACCATAGATTCCACGATCTTCCGATCCCCGATGCGCTCCTTCCTTCCTAGCCCCTTCGAGCTATACAACGGTTCATGTGGCCACTACCCGTGACCTTAGTCAAATCTCCCATCGGGATTTTGGGGTTTCCGCTGACATGATACACAAGTCCTTTGGACTCGCGATTCCCCAATTCTTGATATGCTCCTTTGTGCACTTTAGCCCCTTCCGGCTATGCCATGGTCAATATGACCTCTATCCCATGACCACAATCGTATCCCCGTTGGGATTTTGGGGTTTCCCGTGTCAATGTGCACATGCTTACGAAATTCCTGACTCTCCATTGCTCTGACAACTGGCCTACACTATGATGCCTTCCTCAGCCCTGATGTGCTGACAGTTGTTCCCCTGATGCACTGACAACTGTTCTCCACTACGGCTCTGTCCTCCTTCTTTGCTGTGCTGTTAGCTGACCCCCACTGATCGGGGTTTCACGTTTCATGATTTCAAAGTGCCTAAACCACTTGTCCCCGGAACCTACGATATCCCGATGGACAAAGTGTCGACGGTGCCCGATCCTTTTCCACCTATCCTCCACTGACTCTTGGGTGGCCCACAGGCTCCGTCACGATCGAGAAATCGCGTAGCACGATTCTGCAAAGCACAAAACTCTCGCTCCCGGGATCTCGTATATCCCGATTCCTGATTGACTCCAAACACCAAGGGGTTGACTTCCCTGTTGACTCCCCTTGACGATGCTCGATCACTGCCACGCGTCCCTCCAACAAATGACTCTGATTTACTCTTGGGGTTTTGGGACTTTTAATGTCCTATTCCCCTCAACTCTGGGAACTCCGATTTCCCGATTCCTGACTCCTTTTGGATCTTTGACACCTGTCCCTCCTGAACGGACGGCTCCGATTATGTCAGGGTTTTCAACTTGGGTTTCCCTAGTCCCTTGACCATGGGAATGTCGATTTCCCGATGCACCTAAACATTGATGGTGCTGGATCTCTGCCACGTGTCCCTCTGCCAACGAATGGTCCAGATCCCGTCGGGATTTCGTGACTTGCGCTGTCCCGATTTCCATGACCTCGAGAATCTCGATTCTCTGATGGCCGATATCCCGATGCTCAGTCGGGACTCTTCTCCTCCTGTTCACGGGATTAACTCTCGTGCAACTCCTGTAGATCTGACGACTGTCGGTGATCTGATTCCAGATCTGACGGATTAGATGAATCCTCCTCACGCGCTCCTCCTCCAGAGGTTAAACTCCGCGCAACTCCTCCCGATCCTACGGTTGACGGATTTATTCGTGAGATACGATGACTATCGGTCCTCCTCTCCTATGCGCTTCCTTTGGCGCTCCTCTGCTGGGCATGAACTGCTCAACGGTCCAGATCTCTTCTCTCCGCCCGATCGGACGACTCTTGTTGCTCCTCCTGAGCTTGCGTGATTTCTTTCTACCCTTGGAAGAATGTCAAGTATTCCAAAGGCCTCGACCTTCGTCTGTTTCCTCTCAGAGTTCTACAACCTTGAGCCTCACCGATGCGTGTAAAAGTGCTACTCCTCCTGAGCTTCTCTTCAAATCTTTGAAGATTTGATCTCTCTCTTCAAATCCTCAAAGGATTCTTTGATTTCTGCACTCCTCACGTACACACACTGGTGCTACCCCTTCTGAGATTTCATGAACACTCAGACCCCTTAGGAGATTTTGTCCTTCTTCTCCCTCAGATGGAGAATGAAATGGCTGCCCTCCTAGATATTCTTCTGCTCAAGCCTCTTCTTGAGTGCTTCTGGGTATTCAACAACCCAGTGAAAGTTCCCTTAGTGAACCTTTCCTCAACTTCCAGAACTCAGAGAGTTCTTCTCTCTTGTGCCTGCTTGCACACCGTCTTAACACCCTCCTGGCGGAGTATCTCTTCCACAGAACGTTTAGTAGTTATGGGTTCCTTCTGTGCACCCTTTGCACCTGCTCAATGCCCTCTTGGTAGAGCCCTGAGAATCCTCAGTGATTCTGGTCTTCTCCAAACTCTCAGCAGAGTTCCTTCCTCCTGCACCTCGTGCTTACGCTCAATGCCCACCTGGCAGAGCTCCTACAGGATCTTCAGTGATTCTTTTTGCAACTGTGTTCTCACCCACACAGCCTTTCATCCAAGGTGTTCAACAACCTTGAGGTCTTTTTCCTCTGAGCTATTGACTTCAGTTCCTATGCCCACCTGGCACGTCTTTGTCTAACTCCACAGAGTTCAGAAGTGCATCCTTTGTGCACTCGCGTTCAGAGTCCGCAACACTCTGTCATCCCCTCATGGCATGAAGCCTCAAAGAGCCTCTCAACCCTAAAATCAACACAACTCCTGCAGAATGCATCCACACAACATACATTCACAGCATATACACCGAACACACATAGACCTGCATATAAGACAGAACACATGCAGGAAAAACTTCTCTATTTATATTAATGGCCAATGCCTGTATTTTACAATTGGTGTTCCCGAGCTCTCTATGGCTCTTCTCCTACTCTTCTCATCTACCAACACTTACTCAAAATGAGATCTAATATCTCTTTTACCTGAGGGGCTCATCGAGCGCTTCCCTCCAGGTATACCTACCTTATTCAATTACAATAAATGGCTGTCTAGTCTAGCATCTGGGCCTAGATCTCAGCTGATCTAGCATTAAAGCTGATCCTATCTACTGCCTGCACAAAGGCATGGATTCCATGGCTCAACAACCTAAGCACATTAAATTACATTGAATTTCAAATTCAAAATGAGGCTGCGCCTCTCTTCATCCTTTGAATGTGTGCGCGCTGACGTGGCTGGCTGGCATGGAGAGATGCTCCTGCATCATACTCCACAGCTACAAAAATCATGAGCTCTTTCTCATGAGCTTTCCCTGTAGCTGTTTGAAATCCACCTAGATCCCAAATAAACCTTTGGAGCTTTCCATCCGCTCCATCCTGTTGCTGCTGCTGCTTCTGCTGTGCTGCTGTTGCTTCTTCTTTCCTTCTGCCCAGCTGCTCCCTGATGGTAGTGTCTTATGACTTTAACATCAGCCTTATGATCTCTGCTATCACCTTATCCAGCTGCCCCAGTGGCTGGTCCTGTTGTTGCAGTCTCCTCAGCTGCAAAAATGTTTGTCCATTGGGCAGACCATCATGATCTCCCATGCTTCTTTCTTCATCTTCATCTGTGGCCTCAAGTTGCCACTCTACTGCAAAATTCACCTCTGCAGTCTCCCTTTGACTGACCTACTACTCAGTCATCCTCCCTGATAGTTCAAATTCTGTTAGTCCCCTTGCTGGCCTTGGATTGTTCAACCAATCCTCCAACATTTTTAGCTCCATCTCCCATGGAGTGATAACTTTACCTGCCTACTCTTCGGCTTCCTTCGCTGCTAGCTTTAGTGCTACAGCTCCCTGCCTTTCATCTCCTTGGCTAAAATCGATGAGTTGTTCCTTAGAACACTCATTCTCTTCATCCTCTTCTGCTGCAAGCTCCAACGTTGCAGTCTCAGCGTCTTGGTTCAAATCATCGAGCCGTTCCTCAGAATGCTCCTTCTCTTTTATTTCTTCTCCTTGGGCAGTCTTTACCATCTGCACCAATTCCTGCTTGACAATCTCAGTTGACTATTCCTCTATTGTTGTCGCATCATCTGCAACATAGACCTTTTCCTCCTCTAGGGAAAATGGTAGGAATATTTGCATTCCTCCAATCATCATACGACTCCTCAAATCATCCACTATCAGTTGTACCTACTGATCCGATTCTGAGCTCCCCTGCTCTGTCATATCCTCTAGCTGAATCTAACTCATCAAATCATCCCTGCCCATCTAGCGATATGGGATGCTTCCGCTGCCTCCCTAGCAGACCATGAGATCAACCGATCCCATCTTCATCAACACTCCTTGCTGAACTGAACTCACCTCTGAGTCCATGAGACTTTCAGCAAGTCTCACATTTTCATCTCTGCCCACCTGGCAGTTTAAGATTCTTCTGTTGCCCTCCTTGTAGTCTTTGAGATCCCTCAGCGATCTCCTTTCATTGCCCAGCTGGCAATGTGAAATTCCCTCGCTGTCCTCTTGACAGTCCACGAGATCCTCAACTGATCTCAACTCGTTTCCCTCATGGCAATCTCAAATTTCTTCTTCTCTTCCTTCATGGCAGTCTATGAGATCATCAGCTGATCCCAATTCATCCTCTTCATCATCCCAATCATCGAGACCTTTTCCAGTCTCTGGCCAATAGTGAAAAATCATCTTCTCTTCTGTGGCCTTGAGGTTTTCAACATACCTCAACCACTTCCTCAACAGCCTGCGCTGCCCTCTGACCATCAACTCCTTGACTGGCCATTTCGCTTTTTCCTTCTCCATGGGAAATTCACACATTTGTCTCCTCCTTCTATCCTGCGGCATCCGCAGTTCGAAATCCTCTATGTCCGCCTTTAATTTGTAGAGGTATTTATCAAATTCTCTATCCCTTTCTGCAAGTTTTTCTTCCTTGCTCTTTTTCCCAGCGCGTCTATGGCCTTCAGTAGCCATGTTGTTGTTCCTGTCTGCCTCTCTGGCAAACTTGTTGTTGTCACTCCACATCCCTGAGTGCTCCAGCTTCATCCTACAGTCTCCCTGACTGTCTGCGGACTGCTTCCTACGTGCAAATAAGTCTTTACAGAGTCCTTCAACAACTTTGTCTTCTTCCTGCCTGAAATATACAAGCAAGAACTAGCTCTGATACCACTTGATGCAGGTGAGTGTGTTCCTACACCTCAAAATCACTCGTTCATAGGATCACTTGATTTCACTCCTTCGTGAGCCGAATTAGCTCCTTGGATTCCCTCGGGAATCTCTGTGAAAAATCCCAATCCATAGGTCCTGTCTCATTTCCTCACAGCCTCTACACCGGACCGTGGCCTTTTCCCCGACTCTGTATCGGGGTTCGAGGTTTTGCATTCCCCGTTGTCGAGAGTTCTTCCCTCTCCAATTCTCGATCTCTGATTCTCCGATGAGCTCCTGCTCACAAATGCGCGCCCCTTCTACCCTGACTCTTGCCTCATATGACCCTTACCCATGGCCTTGGTCTTACCACCTTTTGGGGATACGCCTATCAGAGTTTCGACACTTATGATGAAAAATTGTGCATGAACATAGAGTCCGCGATCTTCCGATCCCCAATGCACTCCTTCCTTTCTAGCCCCTCTGAGCTATGCAATGGTTCATGTGGCCACTACCCGTGACCGTAGTCAAATCTCCCGTCGGGATTTCAGGGTTTCCGCTGACATGATACACAAGTCCTTTGGACTCACGATTCCCTGATTCTCGATATGCTCCTTTGCGTGCTTTAGCCCCTTCCGTCTACACCATGGTCGATATGACCTCTATCCCATGACCACAACCGTATCCCCGTCGGGATTTTGGGGTTTCCCGTGTCAATGTGCACACGCTTACGGAATTCTCAACTCTCCGTTTCTCTGACAGCTGGCCTCCACTATGATGCCTTCCTCAGCCCTAATGTGCTGACAGTTGTTCCCCTGATGCGCTGACAGCTTTTCTCCACTACGACTCTGTCCTCCTTCTTTGCTGTGCTGTCAGCTGACCCCCACTGATCGGGGTTTCGCGTTTCGTGATTTCAAAGTGCCTAAACCACTTGTCCCCGGACCCTGCGATATCCTGATGGACAAAGTGTCGACGACGCCCGATCCTTTTCCACCTGTCCTCCACTGACTCCTGGGTGGCCCACACGCTCTGTCACGATCGGGAAATCACGTAGCGCGATTCTGCAAAGCACAAAACTCTCGCTCCTGGGATCTCCGATATCCTGAGTCCCAATTGACTCCAAACACTGAGGGGTTGACTTCCCTATCGGCTCCCCTTGATGATGCTCGATCGCTTCCTCGCATCCCTCCAACGGACGACTCTGATTTACTCTTGGGGTTTCGGGACTTTCAATGTCCTGTTCCCCTCGACTCTGGGAACTCCGATTTCCCGATTCCCGACTCCTTTCGGATCTTTGACACCTATCCCTCCTGAACGGACGGCTCCGATTATGTCAGGGTTTTCAACTTGGGTTTCCCCAGTCCCTTGACCATGGGAATGTCGATTTCCCGATGTTCCTAAACGTCGATGGCGCTGGATCTCCGCCACATGTCCCTCTTCCAACGGACGGTCCAGATCCCGTCGGGATTTCACAGCTTGCGCTGTCCCAATTTCCACAACCTTGATAATCCTGATTCTCCGATGGCCAATATCCTGATGCTCAGTTGGGATTCTTCTCCTCCTGTTCACAGGATTAACTCCCACAAAACTCCTACAGATCCAACAACTGTCGGTGATCTGATCCTAGATCTGACGGCTCAGATGAATCCTCCTCACGCGCTCCTCCTCTAGAGATTAAACTCCGTGCAACTCCTCCCGATCCTACGACTGACGGATTTATTCGTGAGATCCGATGACTGTCGGTCCTCCTCTCCTGTGCGCTTCCTCTGGTGCTCATCTGCTGGGCGTGAAGTGCTCGACGGTCCAGATCTCTTCTCTCCGCCCGATCGGATGGCTCCTATTGCTCCTCCTGAGCTTGCATGATTTCTTTCTACCCTTGGAAGAATGTCAAGTATTCCAAATGCCTCGACCTTCGTCTGTTTCCTCTGCGAGTTCTACAACCTTTAGCCTTGGCGATGCGTGTAAAAGCGCTACTCCTCCTGAGCTTCTCTTCAAATATTTGAAGATTCGATCTCTCTCTTTGAATCCTCAAAGGATTCTTTGACTCCTGCACTCCTCACGCACACACACCGGTGCTACCCCTTCTGAGATTTTACGAACACTCAGACCCCTTAGGGGATTTTTTCCTTCTTCTCCCTCAGATGGAGAATGAAATGGCTGCCCTCCTGGCTATCCTTCTGTTCAAGCCTCTTCTTGAGTGCTTCTGGGTATTCAACAACCTAGTGAAAGTTCCCTCAGTGGACCTTTCCTCGACTTCCAGAACTCAAAGAGTTCTTCTCTCTTGTGCCTGCTTGCACACCATCTCAACACCCTCCTGGTGGAGTATCTCTTCCACAAAACATTCAGTAGTTCTAGGTTCCTTCTGTGCGCCCTTTGCACCTGCTCAATGCCCTCCTGGCAGAGCTCTCAGAATCCTCAGTGATTCTTGTCTTCTCCGAACTCTCAGTAGAGTTCCTTCCTCCTGCACCTCGTGCTTACGCTCAATGCCCACCTGGCAGAGCTCCTACAGAATCTTCAGTGATTCTGTCTGCAACTGTGTTCTCACCCACACGGACTTGCCTTCAAGGTGTTCAACAACCTTGAGGTATTTTTCCTCTGATTTGTTGACTTCAGTTCCTGTACCCACCTGGCACGTCTTTGTCTGACTCCGCAGAGTTCAGATCCTCTGTGCATTGGCGTTCAGAGTCCGCAGCACTCTGTCATCCCCTCATGGCATGAAGCCTCAAAGAACCTCTCAACCCTTAAATCAACACAACTCCTGCAGAATGCATCCACACAACATACATTCACAGCATATACACTGAACACACACAGACCTGCATATAAGACAGAACACATGCAGGAAAAACTGTTATGTTTATATTAATGGAAAATGCCTGTATTTTACAATTGGTGTTCCTAAGCTCTCTCTGGCTCTTCTCCTACTCTGCTCATCTACCAACACTTACTCAAAATGAGATCTAAGATCTCTTTTACCTGAGGGGATCATCAAGTGCTTCCCTCCAGGTCTACCTACCTTATTCAGTTACAATAAATGGCTGTCTAGTCCAGCATCTAGGCCTAGATCTCAGTCGATCTAGCATTAAAGCCGATCCTATATACTGCCTGCACAAAGGCACGACTTCCATGGCTCAACAGCCTAAGCACATTAAATTACATTGAATTTCAAATTCAAAATGAGGCTGCGCCTCTCTTCAGCCTTTGAATGCATGTGTGCTGGCGTGGCTGTCTGGCTGGCTGGCTGGCATGGAGAGATGCTCCTGCATCAAAATGACAATCAATCTAGGCTCGACATTGACTTGCAACCTTGTTTCGACATAAAATAATGGAACTACGACAACATGAAGAATCGAAATGGAGAATATAAGTTGTCCAGAACAGATCTTTCATTGGAAAAGTGATGATCCGTTGTTTCAAAACAATGTAAAATCAATGCTAAAGATATCTTAAGGAAGAAAAATAAGATCATGAATAACTCAAATTCTTGAAGAGATTCACTGGAATTGAAGAAGGGAAACATTATCTCTATGAATCAAAACCACTAGAGTGGATGGATGATGAAATCAAAACTAAAGAATTCAACATATCAAATGACAATCGACCAAAAATGGCACGTGTAGGTGACTATTGGATAGAGAAGGAGACAATCAAAATAATATAATTACTCAAATATTATCAAGACATGTTTGCATGAGACTATAAATATCTAAAAGGACTTGTAGAATAAATGGGAGAGATGAAAATTGAACTCATTCTAGGAGAAAAAACAATAAAAAAGTGACCTTACAAATTATCTCACAAGTACAAGACCATCGTTCATAAGGAAATTGAAGGAATGATATCATCATGCACCATATATCCAATTGAGAAAGTCGAATGGTAAATTCCTATGGTGGTTCAACCAAAGAAGCATAGCCCTAAGAATTCAAGAATTTGCATCAACTTCATAGGTCTCAACAAACTAAATTTAATGGATCTATTTCCTATTATGTTTTCCAATGAAATAATTAATGAATTCATGGGTCATGAATGATATTCATTTACAAATGGATTTTCAAGATATAATCAAGTACCAATATCCAAAGAGGATCGACCGAACATGATATTTTTCTTTGAATTTGGCTCCTCCTATAGGGTAATTCGATTGGACTCAACAATGCCCCAACGATTTTCTCAAGAATAGTGCTCAAAGCATTCCAAGAGTATATATACAAAATTATGGTTGTTTACTTCGACGATTGGGAGATATACAACTTATTCAAAAACTATATACAATGGCTTAGACTGATGCTTGAACGATGTAGACAAATGGAGCTATCTCTTAACATTAAGAAGTGCATATTTTTCACACCAATTGGGATTATGTTCGGCCATGTGGTATGAAAAGATGGTGCAAAAGTCGACATGGAAAATATCAAAATCATCATCTACTTAAGGTCTCCTGTAAATCAGAAACAAATAAAAATGTTCCTTGGACACACTTGATACTACAAAAAATTTCTATGCCATTATTTAGATATCACATTCCCAATGGATGAGCTAATCTGGAAATAAATCGAGTTCATATGGAGTCAATACTACTAGGAATCATTCAAATTCTTAAATAACAAACTGGTTGAATCCTTCATATTAAAATTTCCTAACTGGTTGAGAAGGTATCATGTCCATGTCGATGCTTTGAACATTGTTTTTGGGTCAGTTCTAACGCAACCATATGATGACACAATCGACCACCCAAACACGTACGCCATTCTAAAATTGAACAAAGAAGAAAGGAATTATTTGACCATGGAAAGGGAAACTTTATCGATCATATTCGCATTACAAAAGTTTTTACATTACCTACTCGCAAACCCTTTCACATTCTTTACAGATCATCAGGGATGAAAATATTTAGTTAATACACTAGTTCACTAAGGAAAGATTTGTTGTTGGTTTCTATTATTTGAGAAATTTGAATTTGACATAATTTTCCAACCTAGGAAAAATAACATCCGACCTGACCATCTATCTCATCTTGAAATAAGAGAGGACCCTAAAGTCAAAGAAGACAACCTCACAGATGCATATCTATTTTGAGTTGAAGATGCTGCAAAATATATGGAGGGTATAGCAAACTTTGTGGAAGACAGAAAGGCTCCAGAGGATCTCTTGACAAACAAAAAGAAGGTTCTATCCCTAAAAGAAAAACCATTCACCCCTATAAATGGATATCTATATAAAATGAGCCCCAATGATATCCTAAGGAGATGTGCTCTTGAGCATGAAAGATAATAAATTATTAATGTGGCCCAGGCAGGACCAACTAGGGGCCACTCCCATGCTGACACGACATCTCAAAAGATACTTCAAGTAGTTCTGTGGTGGCTAACTTTACATAAAAATTGTCGGGACCAGGTTAGGAAGTGTTATAGTTGTCAAAGGCTTGGGAAACCTTTCTTGAAGAATGAAATTCCACTACACTCAGTGAACTCTAATCGATCATTTGAAATCTAGGTTGTTAACTTTGTTGGTACTTTTCCTCAGAGAGAAAAAATAATTGTCGCCAAATATATTATTACTACAGTAGAATACATGACCAAATGGGAAGAAGTTGAACCAGTTGAGTCATGCACCAAATACGTTGCGATGAAATTCATTTATGAGAACATAATCACAATGTTTGGATGTCCACTTACTCTAATCAGTGACCAGGGAACACACTTCATAAGTGAAACAATCCACATCCTTCTAAAGAAGTTTTTGATTAATCATAGACAAACAACAACATATCACCCCTAAGAAAATGGGGAGGTCGAATCATTTAATAAAACACTGCATAAAGGACTTACCAAAATCTACAGTATCGAAAAAAACAATTGGGATGACAAACTTCTTGTAGTATTATGGGTGTATAGATCTACTTATAAATGATCAATCAAACGGACTCCCTTCAATTTATTCTATGTGAAAAAATACATTATTTCGTTTCACTTTTTGTCCAACTTTGACAGGGTAGTAGATATGGCACTTTTGGTCCAACTTTGTCAGGGTAGTAGATGTGGCTAAATTCAACCAAGGAAGAAGCATGAACGAATTACTATACCAATCAAATAATCTAGAAGAAGGAAGATTAATTGCAATGCACCATCAAGAAGAAAAAACAAAAACAAAACATAAAGCATGGCACAACCATTATTTAAATAAAAATACATAAAAAATGGAGATCTAGTTTATTTATACAACAGTCAAATAATAGGAAAATGAAAAAATCTAGAGATAACATGGCTTGGGATTTATGTTGTCGAAGACATTCGTCCAAACTAATCGGTTCAACTTCGAACCTTGTTAGGGAATCCATTCAAGAGATTAATTAATGGAGCCTGTTTAAAAAAGTATTACACATAGAAGGTGAGAAAACCTATTGGAAAAATTAGCAAGAAAAATTCCAATAGGGATCAACTAGAGCTAGAAAGGAAAATATAACAGTATGTTCAAAGTTGGAAAAATATAGACTAATCACATCATCAAGAAAATAAATCTTTCTTGTACTAATAAACCAAATTCCGTTATAAAATTCAGGTATAGAAATAAATGTATAAGAAACCGGTAGAGGGAAATATAAGTATTAAATAACTTTCAAAGCCTCAAAGAAAAGAAACAAAAATCAAAATGGAGAGAGAAATAAGCCCTTGGTCAAGTCATATACCAATCAAAAGAATACATGATCGACAAACCACTCCATCTCCCGACTTAAGACAAATCCTCATGAAAAGGAATTCAATTGATTGAGATAGATCCTAATCAAGAAAGTGATATTCAAGTGAGTGTGGTTCAAGGGAACGTGGTTATCATAAAAACATGGGGAAGTACAACAAAATCTAGGGGTGGAATAGATGTCAAGAACACCAACTAAGTAGATATGACAATAAAAAACCCAATGACTTAAGAGAAACAGTCGGTCGATCCATATAGTGAAAACACAAGAAAACATCAACCATCATGAAAAATCGACTCCATAAAATATGGTGCATTTAACTCACGACAAGAAAGGATCGACGAACCTGACAAAATCATTAATGCTTGATGCGATGGAGAAGACAGTTGCACAACCACTAAGATAAAATCGGATCGAATAGACAAGGACAACAATCAATTGGAAGCTGACACTTTGTACACCCAACGTGCCTCACACGAATTCTAGTTCAACATTAACATGGACATCTCCTCGCATGAGCTCGCCATCTCTTCAACAGTCATTGTTAACACCCATACATCCACGGATCATTAGGTGAGGAAAAATAACATGTCTCTTTAAGACCATAAATATTTTTTCAGTATACAACAACACAGTAAAGATCATATCAATAAGAGTCAACTTGCTATCGAATGACAGCGTTCATCATTAAGCATGCAATTCTATGTAAACAAAGGATTGGTTAATATTAAGTCATGTGAGAGGCATATTGCTACTCTATCAGTTATCTTCAATATCATAGAACCATGATCTATATATCATAGCTAAAGGAAAGTGAAAAAAACATTTTGTGCATAGTTAAGTTTCTAAACATAGACCATGGGGCCAATGAGCATAGTAGATGACAACCCTCCTAGACCAGACCCTTAGAATGTAGAATTTGTTCAACAGTGATGGTTATAGACGTCAAAATAAGGAATTTACCTACATGAGAATGAAAGAGTCCCCCCCTATGGTTTCATTGACTTAATTTTTGGGACAAGGGGAGCACTCGCGAACCATCTATAAGATTATAAGTCACAATCAAGTTCAATTTACTTGGAGAAAGGGAAGAAATAAAATGTCAAAATATCGTTTCAAGTAACATATTTTTTTGGGAAGAAAAATTGACTTTGGAACCAAAATTAGGGATGATGTCAAATTCAGTCATTCAAGGAAGTGAAAAGAGACACTAAAGGATGATCAGACAAATCTACATAATTTATTCAAGAATTAAAATATTTTGGCTATAATTACTCTACTTTCTCTCTTTCTATCATTTCTATTTGTAAACAATCAATGTAAAAGAAAAAATTGTATTACTCCCCACTTGCTCGACATTGGTGGGCCCTTCGTTTGGTTGATTAGAAGTTGTGCAAGGAAGAATACAGTCCCAATTTTTGTTAAACAAAATTTGCATAAGACAAAAAGAAGCTGGATAGTAGAGAAAGGGAGGAAATAGAAAACGGTTGGAAAGAAGGACAATGCAATGCCAATGAGGAGAAAGAAGTTAAAATAGAACAAGAATAGGAAAGCATCTGAAGTCTCAAATGAGGAAATCTCAATTAGCTTATATATACAATATGTATATGATTGTAAAGGGTTTGACGGGATTATCATTCGCTCAATTTTAGGTTTTTTTATTGTAATTAATATCTGTCTTGGGAAAAGGGTAGATAGAGCTCTGAAGAATGAGTTCAAAGTTAGAAAATATTGTAATAGAGTAAGGAATCGTATCTGTTGAGTTTTATTTGAGATACCTTTTGATGATAATATATGGAAGGACCTAAAATTTTGAAATATTCCATCTAATTCTCTATCTTTGTCTATGAATTGTCATTGTACTTTACTTCATCATGTCTGATAAGATAAATATGTTATAACTTGTTTGTACAGGTTATCACAACTCTTTTGTCTTTATTATTAATCATGAATGAGTTCAGATATGCTACTTGTTAGTTCATATTGCACAATACTAACAAAGATCCTTAGAATGTATGGATTTGTCTAATCATTCTCCTTACCGTTCCCTATTTTCTTGTATTGGTTTCACTTCGAGTGAGACTTATTATCTGAAAAGAACATGAAAATGCCATCGCTCTAGACTACTCAGTACCCTTTTGTTAGTAACCTAAGAAGGACCCTATTCTGATCAACTTTGCACCAACAAAATAGTTATGTTTCCGGGACCTGCGTTAAAAGGGACGTTGTAGGGAGAATGCTTCCACGGATTCACCGATCCAATATTCACCAGTGGTGGGAGAAAAATTGTGACTCCTTCATATCGAAAGAAGTAGAGTTGTGAGGAAAATGTGCGAAAGATACACAAGAGTTGTCTTTTACTCAGAAAGAGCCAGTGACCAGTATGAGATATTTTGAGTTAAGTTTCTGGAAGAAATTTTATGTTGGATAGATAGTTCCAAGAAGATCTAGAATTACAAGAATGAGTCAAGAATACCTATGATTGAGATACATAAAATATTGCAACTTTTCATTGGCTGGATTGATCGGTAATGCGAGCAGTCGATTTCTGGGTCAATACAACACTAGAAGGATATATTATCTAATTTTCAGTTGAGAATCCCCAATGGTTTTCATGGTCATAAGCGAATTTCAAGAAATATGCAAGGATAAGACTGTTGAGATAAATCCCCCTGTGGATTAATGTTTTCTTGATGGAGGAGGGTATGATGATTATTTCCCTGAATGAGATGGCAGCCTAAACACCCTTGCTTGGGTTGGGCTGACTTTGGGGTGGATTCATGGTCTAATAGAGGGGAGAGGGTTCTTTGGTAAATGGGGGAGCATCAATAAATGGACTAAAGGGTTGAGAGAGCCTTGAAAATATTCTCCATAGTTGAGAAGTGGTGGCACGGTAAGATAAAGAAAGCAGTGAAACAGTCTGAGAAGTTGCAGAAAGAACTTGGACCAGGAGAATTCAAGGAAGGACAAAAGGAAGAGTTGTGAAATATGAGAAGATAGGAAATACTTGCCAGTTAAAGATTAAGTGAGAGAGAAGTGTAGATAAAAATAATTCCCCAAGAGGGTGGACAAGAAGAAGAAGGTGTAGAAGCATGGGAAAAGGAATTCGGTGTGGATATTTCATAAGAAAGAGAATATTCATCCCTGATATCAGGAAAGATCAGAAATCTAGTCAAAGATATCGCTCCATAGGATGAGAATGAGACCCCCCAGATCAAATAAACCTGCCCAGAAGCTAGAGGAACCAACCCCGGATCACTTGTACCCCAAGTGTATTTTATACCAGTGGTAAATTATATACTACCTTCTTATGCTATTCTTGTTTCATTACAGTTAGTTAGTCAGTCACAACCAGTAAGCATGGATACTGGAAGGATATCGAGATCCCCTAGTAGATCGAAACCAAGACCGTTAGGTTTTATCCTGATAGGAGTAGTGATATCAACAATGGATGGTAATGCAAGAGGTTGATCGCTCGATACCTAGAATTATGGGGTAAGGGTGACGAGGATGTTGAGAAGGATTGGTTCCTTTGCGAAGAAATATGAAGTTCTGTTATAACCCTAATTTGCACCAGACATGCTTACCTAGCATCAAACCATCTCAAATTCCTTATTTTCCAAAACACTACTGAACAACTATTCTTAAAAACCTTTTTTATAAAGGCCCATGCACCCTGCTTCATTACTACACACGTGTACATGCTAGATGACCCAAGCCAGCCTGGGTGTACCCACAAAAGCACGAAAAAAGGAAATTTGTTGACGGAACACACAACTTTGGGTAAGTTAACTAAACCTTTCGGCAATGCATGGCTAGAAATTCGACCAAATACCTAACTTCTTCTAGTCTATAAAAGAAGGGTTAGGGGTCCCATTTGGAAGAGGAGAATCATAGTAAAGAAACTATACCCGATTGAGCATTCCCTTTGTCCCAACCTTTAGCCATCCTTGTGCAAAGATAAGTATAGAGAAAAGCAGTTGGAAGACAGTGGAAGAAGAGCCAAGGACCAAGATCGAGGAGTAGCAGTCGACTTTATCATTCTAAGCTATCATTGTGAAGTTAATAAAAGAATTTATTTTCCCATCCCGCCATATGAGATTGTCATTATTAATTGTATGATTGATTAAATCTCTAACCCATTAGTTCATAGATCAAATGAATGTGGATTTCTTTGTTTGTCTTTAGTGAATGTAGGCCAACATTGGGAGGAGAGTTGTAGTTAAAGAATGACCAAGCGCAAAAAGGGATCGACATCAAACACGAAGAATAAGGTATGTCAACTTAATCTCTTGAGCCTTGTATTTGCATATAAGTAATGGGGGTCTAGGCATGGGATGATGGTAAAAAGTAACAATATTTAGGTCATTTATGCATGCATGATAAAATCCTTAGTGCAGTTCATAGGAGGGATTTCCCACCCACAATAGAATTGGTGACCATACTGGGAATCTCTAGGGTTTTTGGGAATATTTTTTGGGTATTTTTAAAAACTGGTTTCATTCCTTGTTTTTAAAGTTTCTGTAAAAGTCTGAGCTAACAGAGATTCTGTTCTTCCATACCAGTTATCTTTGTTTCTTTGCTTAACTACAATTTTTTTTTTCTGAGGCCCACCGAGGTACACGCGACCTGTATAAGGTCTACACGCATGTACCCATGCCCTACCTTCTAACAACCCACATGTATACGCTAGCTAAGGAAGTGTCATTCGCATGTATGATTCCAAAAAAATTATTTTAGAGAGGTAGTCATCCTCTCCCCTATCATAAATAGTCTTGTTCAGGGGTTTTCTGGAACTCTTTCTAGTCGTTTTTGTTTACAGTCTATAGCTTAGGTTTGACCTCAGATTGGTTTGTTCTATGAAGTTTTCCTTGAATTGTTTTCTTTTTTCTGTTAAAGTAAGTTTCTGAGTCTTCAAGAGATCCTGGTTCTCAGTACCAATAGTCTCTGCCTAGGCTGGATTTCTTGGCCTTTCATTTGTCTCAGAGTTTCAAAGATAAACACAGCATGTATAAGGCCATCACGCATGTACATGCACTCTGACTTTACACAACTTGTGTGCACATGCTTGCTGTTGAACTATCAGCAGTGTGCTTGTGAAGAAAATTTTTGTTGAATGTGAGGCAGTCATCCTTTCCTTTGACAAGAGTTATACCTCTCAGGTTTTTGGGTCTCTGTCATAGCCGTCAGTAACTTAGGTTTGATCACAACCATAACTTTATTTTTCATTAATAAGTTTTTCTCAAAATTTTCTTTTATAGGGTTTTTAGACAAGTGTGAGAGTCTAATTTTAATTTGCTTGTGTGTGATTTTTAAAGTGACTGTTTGCGATCTGCGCTTAGGCCAGAATTTTTCTTGGTTTTTACTTGTTGATATTTTTCCTTTTTGCTTTGTGAGCATTCAAATAAAAAAAATAATATATATATATATATATATATATATATTATTTTTTTGTTTGGTTACATAATGTTGTTTTGCATTAATAACCAGGGAAAAGTCTTTTCTTTCATAAATTCTTGATGGTTTAGTTGGATCATAAGTAGCTCGTAGTCGAGTGAAATCCTTCTTTGAGTTTGTTGTTCAAAGATCTTAGAAAATTTTTAAGTTTGAATAGTTGTTTAAGATTTTGTTTCCATCTTTCTGTTTATTTTTCTTTCATCTTTCAAACATCACTAGTTTCACTTTCATAACCTTTGACTTAATACAAGCCATAAAAATTAACGCTAAATCTAAAATTCATTAGACTTTTTATGTTTGTAGGGTCAACCAATTAGTCTAGGGTTAGGGCCTTGAATTAGGATTGGAGAGGAAACTCTTCAAGGCCATTAAATCAAACATTGGAGTCTGAGTTAGGGAGTGTCAAAGTCCAGTATCGTGAAATTTATCTGGGACCCCCCTCTAACATAGGGGCTAAACACGAGGTCACGTGCATAAATGTCACAAAGATAACCCCTCCAAAGCTAGACCTATCATAGTGGAGAACACATATAGAGGGCTTGTCTTGGGATTTCGTCGATTGCATTTGCCACAGAGCTTTGCGGGTCTCAAATCCATTCGAGGTCCTCAGTTGTCTTATAGAACACTTTCCTTTGATATCCTTGACAAGTTTTGGGCTCGATACCCTACTCATTGTGGTCTACCCGACTTTCGACTATACCCGCCTAGTGATTTTTCGCGCGCTGGCAACCCAGTTGTCGATCTTTTTAGGGACATACACAGGTGATTATGGGGGTATACCGTGGTACCTAGGATAGACATCGGGCCACGCTTTGTAGATTATACCCAAAGGGTGCTTCCGTGTTTGATTTTCACTTGCATTGGTAAGTTTCTCTAGTGTTGGTTGTTGTAACTATTCTTCCAACTAGTTTAGTGTTTGCTTGTTTTATCTTGGAGGGAATTTTTAGTGTGTGTTGTTTTTTTTGAAAGAACAGAAAGCCCTATGGTGTATTTGATCTTCTCACACACTGGAGGATCATGATCCCCACCGGTCGTGAAGGCTTCTTGGCTTATCACTGGTTACACTGGAGCCACCTCCGCCACCCTATCGAACAGTGGTCCAACTCCGTCTATGGCGGCGGCCACAGCCCCTCCTTTCACACCGAGTGTGACAGGCCCTCCGTTCTCATACAAGATGCTTAGCTCAGGTACAAGTTATTTACTTTCCTTCTCCACTTCACAGACTTTAGGTATGGGGGCAGGGAGCTCTAATGCTCCTCTGCAAGGCCACATGAGGGGCACTTCAACTTCTTTTAACACTTTCCCTTACGGGGGAGGTCATATACCTCCTTCGTCCCCTTCACTCGGTGGCACCCACCAAAAATCCGTTGGGCCACCTACAAACCATAGTTTATTTGGAGCAGGGTGTCAAGGACAACCTTCTCATAATATCCTGGTAGGTTCGACACCATTTTCTTTGTTCAGTGCATTTGGTAACAATGCTTTCTCGTCAGCTTCTTTCCTGACTAGGGGCAATCCCGATTACGGATAGCCTATTCCTATGCAGGGTACTATTCCTGCATAGGGGGAAAACCCAGGAACTTCTTCTACATCAGGGCCTTGGAATTCTTGGCAGGGATCAGTTCCCTCATCAGGAATGCCAATCTGGGGAAATTCTTTTCACAACCAATGGAACCCCAAACAAGGTACTATGCCTATCCTCATGGGATTGGCATGGGGAAACCAATCCCAAAGTCCTCTGAATGTAATGCACACCCAACCATCTACATTATATTTTGGGAATCAGCTGACGATGTCTCCTCACACGCAGAATCCATACGCTAGTCATGGCCATGTTTTTTACTAGAATCCAGGCCAGCAGCCAAACTTTTCCTGGCAACCTGGTGCCAGTCAAACTCCAAGTCCCTTTTTCCATGGTTATCACCAACAACCCAAACTACCTTTCCTCGCAACCTTGCATTTGCCAGACTTGACAAGGTTGTTGAATGAACCTATCTGTCACGATCCGCGTTGGCCCCCTATGCCAACAAAGTTTCCTTCGGACATACCAAAGTTTGAGTCCAAGCCTAACGAAGATCCAGGAGATCATGTGACCACCTTCCATATTTGGTGCTCTTCTAACTCATTGAAAGACGACTCTGTACAGTTGCGATTGTTTCAATGTACTCTCATAGGGAGTGTTGTGAAATGGTACATTGAGCTCGACCACTCAAGATACTCTTCCTTTGGTGAATTGGCAATGTCTTTCCTAAACCATTTCCAATTACCTGTGAGATATGATGCTGGCACAAAATTGTTGGCCAATTTCACACAGACAAAAGAATACCATATCTCTGATCACATTCGAGAATGGAGATGCTGAAAGAGTTTAATTAAGGTGCCAGTCCCACCAACATTACTACACGAGTGGTTCCTTAAGTCTTTGGTCCCATAGTTATCCAAAGATGTCGCAACGTCAGGAGTGTTTTCCAAAGAAGATGCCATCATGAGAGCTCAACAGCTTGAGATAATCTACTCTCAGTCTGGTTTATTATACGAGATCCTGCCATATGAGCCATGCTCAATACTTGATAAAACTAGACAGAGAGTTGGACCACATGCTGATGGTATTGTTGGTTCCGCACAAACAAATCTCGTTGAGTAACTGACAAAGTAATTGCAACAATTGTCTATACAACACACAGTGGCCAACCAAACTATTGTTTTGGCTACTCCCCCTACTAAAACATCGGATGTACACACAGTACAATCGACCAATCCAAAGGCCACCTAATAGCCTGAAGGAAAGAAAAAACAATGAAAAAAGGGTAAGGGGGATAAGAAACCCACTAATAATGCTAGCGGGGGAAACACTGAGAAACGAAAGGTGAGGTATCCATGCAACCTGTGGACGAAAGACCACTCGACCCACCAATGTCCTCAGCTTGCAGAGGCCCAAACGTTTGTGACACAGAAATAACTTGTCGTGTTAACCAATCCATTTCAACATGGGAAAAACCTAACCCAAGCCTCTACAAGCACGGAAGGGGGAAGTCAAGGACCCTCTCCGTCTTCGAACAATCCCGCATCCGCAAATGTGTATATGACGAAGGGAGATGCTTTTATATCAACTAGAGTGCATGAATACAATAAACCAAGCACTTCTGAGAAGGGAAAAGAAGTTGAACTCCCATCTCTTCCTCTCTAGATCGAGAAGACTTTGGGCGAAACAATGACATGCATACCAAAAGGCACGTTCAAAAAATATTCTCACAACCCAAACACAAGGGCCACCTAGAACTATTCTCTGGTGGTGGATTTGTCTCAAACCCCTTGTGCGATGTCTTCTTTGGAGGTCCTCCAAAGCTTCCCTTCCCAGAGGAAAGCTCTGTTAGCCACTTTAGGATCTATTGAGACTTGTAATCTGGGTACAATCATGCTGGATACAACCGACTTAAAACCTTGTATTCCTTACCACGTAGCATTTCATATAGTAGTGGCTCACCCCACGAAAACTTTTACTTGGAATATTTTCCGCACGGTGGTTGATGAGGGTGACTCGACATGCGTTATGTCGTTGGAATGTTGGAAGGCCATTGGCTAGCCCATTTTTTCTCTATCACCTACTCTTCTCACTGCTTTCGATAGTCATTTGTTCTGACCACATGGTATCATTCCTTATTTCCCTATGTAGTTAGGAGGGAAGACCGTGTGTGTCGAGGTAGAAGTAATCGACACGTCCCTCAACTACAATCTCTTGTTAGGAAGGAATTGGACTTACGCCATGCAAGAAATGGTTGCTACAGTTTTCTGGGTCTTGTTGTTTCCACACGAGGATCAACTTATGACCATTGATCAATTGTCTTTCTCCATACCTGACCCTTCATTGGGGGTATTCACGGTCTCGATGATTGATAATCCCCAACCAGGCATAGTCAACATACGGGTTGGTTTGTGCCCATATTTGATGGGTACCTTCGATTACCCACCCCCTCAAGGCAATGTCATTTTCATATCCAACCACCACAAGGTTGAGATTTTCCAGGTTTCGTCATTTCACATGACTTACTTCAATGATCCATGGATACTTTCTTCCCCATAGGCCATGGTGGAAGGGACAGGGCACCTGGGCATGTCCATGCCCTTGTCCGCAGCTGAAGTAGCATACTCTTTAGTCTAGCAAGCTTCGGATGACACAGATCCAATTCCTGCACAAGATTTAGATCCGACTCTAGAGCCTACTTGGGCTCAAGGTTCTCTTGCTAACACCGATTCATTAGACTTAGTCTTGCCCTCCGAAGAAGCGGTAATTGAAGCAATGACTAGTCCGGACAAACCCTGGGATGATCTCCATCGCAGATCATACTTCCTCCTAGAGTTAAGCAGAATCGAAGCCAGAGAATTCACCTTGACTATCACTGGAGATAGGTCTTGTCCTATTAATCCCTTAGCTACACATGAGGTTTATTCCGAGGGTAATATGGAAACTATCGCTGAAACCTTACCAATCAATATCTCCAGAACCCCTGGCATCATGGAGAATGTTTTCGTCAGAGCTGATTGTTCTCCCGAAGAGATTCAACTCTACATAGATCTATTTAAAGTATTCCACGACGTTTTTTCCTAGTCTTATGAGGAAATTCCAGGCATCGATCCATAAATAGTTGAACATGAAATCACAACTTATCCAGATGTCAAGCCTGTTCGGCGAAATCTTCATCCAGTTAATCCCAGGAAAGCAGTCGCCATTAAGGTTGAAGTTGAGAAACTACTAAAATCCGGTTTTATATATCCTATCCATTTGACCCAATGGGTGTCAAATCCTATGCCAGTCAATAAGAAACAGGGCATGATTCATGTATGTACAAACTTCCGTGATTTGAACAATGCTTGTCCAAAAGATAATTTTCCCACACCATTCATTGACCAGATCATTGATGAATGTGCAGGTTGCCAGGCCTTCTCTTTCATGGACGTTTTTTTGGGATATAATCAAATACAAATCAAACCCGAAGACCAAAAAAAAATGGCATTCATTTTTCCATGGGGTACATTCGTGTATCGTAAGATGCCTTTTGGTCTAAAAAATGCTAGAGCGACCTTTCAGCTGGCCATGTCTTTTTATTTCCATGATCTCAAGCATATAGTCGAGGCCTATTTATATGATTTAGCATCTCAATCTCGCAAGATAATGGATCATCCCCCACACCTCCGACTTATATTTGAGCGATGTCGCTACTTCCAGATTCGCTTATATCCAAACAAGTGAAACTTTTGTGTAACATCGGGATGCCTGTTAGGTTTCATAGTGTCAACAACAGGGATCATGGTTGATCCTCTCAAGGTTGAGGCAATAATTCAGTTGCGTCCCCCACACACAATCCTTCAACTTCAGAGTCTACAGGGCAAGGTAATTTTTTTAAGGCGTTTCATCACTAGCTATGCCGAAATCAAAAAGGGCTTCATGCGCTTACTAAAGAGAGATGTTCCTTTTTATTGGGACGATGCCGCTCAACGCTCTTTCGAAGTGTTGAAACATGCCCTCACAACTACCCCTCTGCTTCGACCACCTAACTATGACAAGGATTTCTTATTATACCTGGCTGTAGCAGAGTCAACCATCAGCATGGTCTTAGTTCAAGAAGAGGATTTTTTCTCAGAATATGTGATCTATTACCTAAGTCTAGGCCTAATTGGATTGGTAGTAGTCCATGTTGTTTAATGGTTCCGTCATTATGTTCTGTTTCACAAGACCACCATCATTGCCATTGTGAATTCATTTCAATACATATTGACATGATGGGTAATAGGCAGAAAGATCAGTAGATGGATAGTCGTCCTCCAGGAATTTGACTTATATTTCGTTTCAGCAAAATCCAAAAAGTCACTGGTGTTCATAGAACTTATTTCAGAACTTCCGGTTGATTCAGGTGATGTTGTGCCTAGAGAGTTTCCTATTATTGGAGATATGTTTATGATCACATCTTCGGATCCATGGTATGGAGATATACTTATCTATCTCCAGACTTTGAAGTGCCCCACCTTGGCTTCTCGTGATGAGCGTCTCCGTATATGCCATTAGGCCAAGAATTATCTCATACTTGACAATACGTTGTATCAAAGAGGTGTAGACTGCATACTGCGTCGATGTCTCACTCATGAAGAAGAAATCATCATGCTTAACTATTTCCATACCAGAGCATGTGGCGGTCATTTTTCTGGGTTTGCAATAGCCCAAAATATTTTACGAGCAGGTTACTTTTGGCTGACACTAATCAAAGATTGTATCGAATTGATCAAGAAGTGCCACCCGTGTCAGATCTTCTCTTGGAAGATGAGGGCACATCCCGCTCCCATGTTTCCTATCATCACAGTTGGTCCCTTCACCAAGTGGGGGATTGATTACACTACATGCAACCCTCCTTCAACAAGGGGGCACCATTATATCATTGTAGTCGTAGACTACTTCACGAAGTGGGTCAAAGCTATACCAATGTTTAAAGATGATGGAGAGACCGCAACTCTATTTTTATTCAACCAGATAATAGCAAGGTTCGACGTCCCAAGAGAGATTGTCACTGACCATGGCAGTCACTTTCAAAAGTATATGATGAATGAGTTAACATCCAATCTTGGGTTGTGGCAAGAACATTCATCACCTTACAACCCCCAAGGAAATGGTCAGGTGGAAGCTGTAAATAAATCTCTTAAGACCATCCTACAGTGAACGATCAACTCAGCCAAGTCAAATTGGGATTTGATATTATACTCGAAATTATGGGATTACTGAACGTCTGTTAAGACTACAACTAGTTTCTCACATTTTCAACTTGTTTACAGGATAGAAGCAGTCATTCCTATCGAATGTCATATCACATCCCTAAAATTGGCACTACAGTTATTTCCAGACACTTCTCCACCTGAAGAACAATTAGTATACCTTGATCGGCTCAATGAGAAGCATCGTGATGTGGCCCTAGACAACGAGGCTCACAAACATAAATTCAAGTGTCAGTATGATCGGTCCGTTTGTCCTCATATTTTCTCTAAAGGCGACCTTCTCCCGGTCTATGACCAAGATAAGGATCCCCTGGGGGCAGGAAAATTCAAACCCATGTGGTTCAAACCTTTCATCATAAAAGAGGTTCTAAAAAAGGGTGCTTATCATCTATTTGAATTTGAGGGAAATGCTTTGGCAGAGACTAGAAATGGGCTCTACCTCAAGAAGTATTACTCAAAGGTAGGTCACTTTGGGTAACTTTTTGTAACATATGTATAGTCTTTGTACTATTACTTTCTAGTTTCTTATAGTATTAGGAACATGTCGTTTTTGATGTTATCTTTTGTCACTGTGGCCGATGTGAAGTGAATAAGAGGTGTTCATTGGGTATGCAAATAGTGCTAATCGGCACACTCAGAGGCTTGCCTCCGCAGCATGGGCAATTTTTACACCTAGAGGCCAGTTATTATATTTCGGAGGTATATGATTAGGTGACACCACAAACAATGTTGTTGAGTATAGTGCAGTTATTGAGTTGCTTCGTGATGCCCTGTCATTTGATATCTCTCATCTTCGGGTCTATTTAGACGCTCATCTAGTTGTGTCTCAGTTAAATAGATTCTATCATGTTCATGATCCAACTTTACACTGATGATTCCTTAGGGTACGTCTCTTAGAATGAAGCTTTGATTATATTACATATTTTCATGTTCCTAGGAGATTAAACCAAATTACAGATACTCTAGCTAATCAAATTTTAGACTGGCATCTCGCTCACATATGAAACAATATACACATAAACATGTAAATACATTTTTAATGTCAAATATGATCCATAAGACACAAAAAGACATAAGAATCCATATATAATATCATAATCATCAGAGTATATAGGTGGATGCAAGCACCTCAAAAGTATGAAAAGTAACGAGTCATGGGGCTTATGCCCTCAAAAAATATATACAAGTAGTGCTCTCGGCATGTGAAAAGTCTAGACTAACTAAGGTCAGGGTCTGTGGGCCCTGTTGTAATGATCAATAGCATTTTCCAAATGTTGAAACAGTCGGACCCACGTCCATGCTACCCCCACTACATGAGGCTACATAGATGGTGGCAGATCCTCAATCTCTACCATAGGGACTGTGCAAGTGAGCGAGGTAAAGTTTCACTCAACTCATCTCAAAACCCTATCAGCCTCATCGGCGGGAAGCTCTCGTGCTGTTGTTGGTCCCCCTGTGGTGGCAGGTGCGGCCCCTAGCCGAGGACGATGCCCGTTCCTCGTTTAATCCGTAGGTCGTACTAGTCCCACATCTGCACATAATAGACACATATCTGTCAAATACTCTGGTATAAAAAAAATGATATATAAAAAACAACATAAAAATTACATATGTTTCACAAAAAAAAAAAACAACAATGCAAACTTACCCATATCTCCTCGCTCCTCGCCAAGAGGTACTAGTATCTCAGGATCTCTCGAGAAATCATTCCCAATATAAGGGTAATCCTCTATTATTGGGATCTATCGTGACAACCAAGCAAATAAGTCTTCATCAAAGGAATCATTGGTCCTTCCACCACCCTGTCATGGAAATAACACTGCCCATATGCAAACAGTAGGAAGAGATGCTTGATGTCCTCATACCACCACTCGAGGATTGAAACTAGGAACTCTTTCAAAGAAGAAAGAGAATAGAATCGTCTTGAACCCGAAGTTCTTCTGCGTCCACGACTAACAATCTGTCAGTTGACTCTTCATACAATCTAGCAGTGTAGTGCTCCAGTCAATTATTTGTGCATTTAAGCACTGGACTGCATAGTTCATCTGTGCACAGGATGCCTGATGTAGAGCTGCAGAACCAGTCATCCGCCCAATAAAAAACACAATCGCCTACAGTGATAAATCGATGATCTTGCTTATGGGGGCCTGTGAGCTCGATCAGTCTGTACCAGCCTCACAATAAATTTCTATTAGTTTCGATATGTTATGAGGCCCCAAAGGAAATGTCCGTAAATTGACTGGTTCCCCTCTCCTGTAGAGGCCAGTCAAAAAATATATGTCTTCTGTAGTAGGTACCAGTGACTACCCCTCTACCATGAAGGCCTCTACGTCGAGATGCCAATAATCAATCAAGGCATTCAGTAGCCTAGGTTGTGCCCTCATAAAATGACATAGGAAGAACTTGAGAAGCTCACATTGCATTAAGGTAGCAACAGCATTGGGGTCTTCCCTGACCAACTCATTAACCTCCTCATGCTCTCTTTCCCTCTAGTGAACATACATCCTGCAAAACACCAAGTTCAGGACGGTTAACCCTTGTTTTTAAAAAAAAATTCATTAAATAAACGGGTCCATGCGGGCTATAATGATGACAGCCACGTGTACACGCGTGCAGTTTTTCCTCTGCCCGAGTGTACACGCGGTCTATCATAGGACAACCCACGTGGAACTAGGGCTGACCTTTTGACGGTCGATAGCCCCCCAAAACTTGAATCTAAAATCATAAGTAAAGATATAAATTGCAAGAGGAGAGATTTTATACTTACTTGGTCCAGACGGATGGTCATTTTGTCCACTGTAGTTCCCAGAATCACCACTTTTATCAAAGGGTTTTTTTTGCTCTAGAGTCAATTTCCAAATCAGCAATGGTGATGATGAGCTGCCAGCTTCTATTTATAGGCTTTTTGGCCCCTTTTTGTCATTTTTTTGGCCCCCCTTATCATTTTCTTTAAATTGAAAACCATTTAGAGTGATTTAGGAGTTTCATTGGAAGGTTATGATCAAGTATGAGAACATTTTTTTGGAGTTTTGGGTCACTTTTGATGGTCCATGGGAAAAACCTTAGATGATCAACTTGAGCATATAGGTTAGGTTTCCACCCCAAATTTTGTATCTCGTTGTCTTTATCCCTTTGCCATAGGATTGATCCCATCATATTGTGACATGAAACCATCATTGTTGCTTTAGAAGTGTCTCGATTTGGTGGTAGAGCTTACCAGAACATGGATGCCCTAGGTAGATCCTGGTTGCATTGTGGTGTCCATCCTATCACTAATGAATGTAGGCTCGGGAGTCCTTTTTGTTTTTCCTGATTACGAGCTTGAGCCTCATTTGCATGATTCCTTTTCACTCTTGACCTCACCCTCGGGATTCCCAAAAAACAGAATGGGTCTTCTTTTAAGCCCTTTTTAGACCCTCTAAACATGAAAAGATTGTCGAGCGATCTTGTGGCCTTTCATGCTCGTTAAACTGAAATTTGAAGTCACGTCTATCCGACAGTATTTTACCCCTTTTTCGGTCTGGACGGTCAACTGTACGAACAAAAGTATACTCTAAGGAACTTCAGTTCTCTAGAAGAGTACCCTCGGGTATAATTTTAACCCTTTTTTGGGCCCAAGGGACTAAATGTACGAAAAAGGAACCCCCACGGAGTCCATAGTTAAGGTCTTTTCAGACTCCCAAAAATTTAAAAGATCATCAAGTGACCTTATTCTTTCACACTCGTTAAAATGGTCCAGAAGAACATTCTTGACGGAGTCCATAGTTAAGATTTTTTCAGACTCCTTAAAAATGAAAAAATGGCCGAGTGATCTTGTCTTTATCACACTCATTAAAATGGTTTTGAATAGACATATTTTCGGTGCTAGTTTACCCCATTTCCGAACTGACTAGACTACCTTCGAAAAAGGTACCCCAATGGAGTCTCCTTTTATGTTTTTTCAGACTCTCTAAATATGAAAAACTGTCGATCTTACCTTCTCTGGGCTCATTAAACTTACATCGAAGAACGTTACCATTGTGTATCTTACTAATCAAATTTGCATACTCGCGTATTTGGCTTAATGTCGACTCCATGTTACTCTCAACTGAACCATCTAAAGCATGCCTTATACATAAGCCTTGTAGCACTTTGCCTCTGTGTCTTTCCACCTTTGGCCCCTGGAGGATTTTTCCTGAGTGTCCTTACTTTGAACATCAGTCTTGTTCTTGCGCCTTGAACTTTTATGTCTACAACACTCATTCCTCCTTTGTAACATAACATTCTCTTATTCTTTTTCAAAAATTATTGAAAAAGACAAAAAAATCAAATATACCCCAAAATGAGGAAGGGAAAAGTATTTTCTTTATTAGCAACATAATGAGTCACTCTTGGATAAAGAACATCTGTTAGTTTGTTCGTCAAACTCTATGATTTAATAATACCTTAGGAAGTTGTTTCTCTCTACATAGAGATGTGTCCTCCTTCGTTTGGTTATTCTTCCAAACATATGGAGATTTTGCGTCGCCTCCTACCTCGTAAACTTATGTTAATGCCATGTTTCCTGAGTCTCATCATTTGTCATGCTATTGTCCAAGGGAAGGTTTTACCAAGCTTGAGTCATCCCCTCTATAGTTTGTCTCTTTCCCTCATGCCCGACCATCCTGAACATCCAATCAAGTCTTTGCTTGAAATCAATGAAGCCTTCAGTCTGATCATCAAGATTCTCTAGTCCATGATCGACGAGCCATCAAATACCTCTGGGTAGTGAAATCGTACACTCATATTACACTCCTACCTGAGTTTTGAATATTTTGAAGTTGTTTCTCAAGCTCTGAAGACCACATCTCCAGCCATCAAGCCTTATCAGCTTTTAGAAGATGGATACTCTACACGTATATCTTTTTGATTTCGAGATGTAGCTCCATTGTGTATTCCTCGTAGCTACAATTTATATAGTTATATGACATGGATCTACAGTGTATTTGATTGGTAGCCATTATTTTATTTTATCTCCAGTATGGGTATGCCCGCCTTTGTGAGACAATTATTATTTTGTAGATGACACCTCCCAATTTTTAGTCCCTGGGCTTAGTTGTTCGGCACATCGGTGAATATTGTTAATGTATTCCAGCCATCAGATGCTCTTCTAACCTCACACATTAGGGGGAATTTGTTATAACCCTAATTTTCACTAGACATGCTTACCTAGCATTAGGCCATCTCAGATTCCTTCTTTTCCAAAACATTGTTGAACAACTCTTCTTAAAAACCCCTTTTATAAAGGCCCACGTGCCCTGCTCCATTATTACATGTGTGTACATGCTAGCTGACCCAAGACAACCCACATGTACCCAGAAAATCACAAAAAAAGGAAATTGTTGATGGAACACACAACTTTGGGTAAGTTAACTAAACCTTTCGGCCATGCATGGCTGGAAATTCGACCAAATACCTAGCATATTCTAGCCTATAAAAGAAGGGTTAGGGGTCCCATTTGGAAGAGGAGAATCATAGTAAAGAAACTATACCCGATTGAGAATTCCCTTTGTCCCAACCTTTAGCCATCCTTGTGCAAAGAGAAGTATAGATCAAAGCAGTTGGAATATAGTGGAAGAAGAGCCCAGGACCAGGATCGAGGAGAAGCACCCGACTTTATCATTGTAAGGTATCATTGTGAATTTAATAAAAGAATTGTTTTTCCCATCCTGCCATATGAGATTGTCATTATTGATTGTATGATTGATCAAATATCTAACCCATTAGTTCATAGATCAAATGCATGTGGATTTCTTTGTTTTTCTTTAGTGAATGCAGGTCAGCATTGGGAGGAGAGTTGCAGTCAAAGAATGACCAAGCGTGAAAAGGGATCGACGTCAAACACGAAGAATAAGGTACGCCAACTTAATCTCTTGAGCCTTGTATTTGCATATGAGTAATGCGGATCTAGGCATGGGATGATGGTAAAAATTAAGAATCTTTAGGTCATTTCTGCATGCATGATAAAACCCTTAGTGCTAGTTTGTAGGAGGGATTTCCCACCCACAACAAGGTCCAGAGGGACTCTAGATGCAAATAAATTGGTCGAATTATAGACTAGCTTGATAGGTCATCCTCTCAAATGGGACATGAAGGCTATTGAGACAGAAGTTCCAGGAGCGCAAGGACAAGCGTTCACACTTGGACAAGTACGGATAAAATTCATAGCAGAGTTTAAGCTACCTCGGTCAGAAAAAAAAGATTTGTCTGAGTTGCGTGAAATTCAGTAGAGGGAAGGTGAATAAGCTTGGGAATATAGACAAAAGTTTAAAGATTTTATAGGGAGACTAGCGCATCCTATTGATGAATATCATCAAAGAGAATGGTATATCCAAGGATTTCTACCCCTGACATGAATTTTGTTAACAAAATAGAGGATATCCACTTTGACAGATGCCTTAGAACAATCAATAAATATTGAAGCCATGGAAGGGTATTCGAGGATCTTGAGAGTGACCAGACCCCCAACAGATGCAAATTTGGCACAACTACAAGGAAAAGTATCAGCGTTGACAGAGAAGATCCAACAATTGATGACACCCAAACCAGGATGATCACAAGTTTGGTGTAATGGATGCTACACAGAGGGACATTTGGAAAATTAATGTCCACATATGAGGGGAATGGGACCTCATAAGAATCCGATGGGACCCACAGTAGGACCCACAGGAAGAGTTGCACAAGTATTTGTGAATTTACCATTCCATACCTCAACAATGTATAATTCCTTTCCAAGAAATCAAACATCGTGGTTAGGTGAGTACTATGAAATTTTCCAAATTCATGGGCATGGGACAAGACAATGCCCCATTATTAAGAATTATTCAATAGTATCGAATACAGTACGTTGTGCATTTTGTGCATCTACCACACATGCTACAAATAAGTGTAGAGAGTTGGATGCCCTTGTAAACAGACTGGATCGAGTCTCATTCAAGGTGAATGAAACCCCTCAAGGACCAAGAAGAGGTCGAGGAGGTGGAGTTGGAGGAGATTTTAGAGGAGGAAGAATTGGGGGAAGAGGACCAAGTAGATGTTACAACTATTATGAGTAGGTTCACATGGCTAGGGATTGTCCTCATCCGAGGCAGACATGGTTCTCTCACTGTAGAACCAATGGGCATGCAACTGAAGACTTCCTAGAGCTAATTGAGAAATGGAAAGATCAAGTACGACAAATAAGAGATAATATTATAAGCTCATATATAAAGAGGGTCATCAAGGGACAACTACCCAACCTTAATAGGGTTACACGAGGAGGAGAAAAGAATGGATAAGATGTTGATAATCTGCCTCAGATCCAGAAAGCAACGCCTAAGGAGAACATGTATGACCCTTTGAAATAAAAGCTATGAAATAGAAGTACTCCAGAGTATGCCTTCCCTTGAGATGGAATATAACCCCCCTCAACCTATCATTTATCCTCAGATTGTGTAGTTTCCTGCTTCACCCCCTACAGCTCAAAACTTCGTAGTCCCGATAAGACAACCTGAGCAGTCACAAAATGTAGTTGACCTTTGTTTTCAGTTATTTTTTGATATTCTTGGGAATGACCAACTGACAAAAAAGTTGTGCAATTCCCTATACCTAGTCCTAGGAACTGAAGAATCTCCATAAACTACAATAAGGACTAATATTCTAGAGAAGAATACTCAGAGAGTAAAAATAAGGATAAAACGGTATGGGAAAGAGTTTACACTAGCATCCTAGCTAGATGAGTTTGAGATTAAGGATGTTATGTTAGATCTAGGATATGATGTTAACATACTACCTAAAAACACTTGGAAAGATTTAGGAAAACCACACTTGATATATTCCCCAATCTAATTGAGAATGACCAATCCATATTGTATTTTCCCAATAGGAAGGTTGGAGAATGTGGAGATAGATGTTGTGGGAGTGAATATTGTAGTTGATTTTGAGGTGATTGAAATTATGGGGGATAAGGACCCTTATCTCGCACTAATTGGTATTGATTGGGCCTATTATAACTATGTTTTCATTGACCTAAAAGGAAAAAAAGTAGTTCAACCCTTGGATCTATATGTAGGCCATCAATATATGGACCCAACAGAAAAAAATATGGAAGGAGAAGATTTATATCAGTTATACACTGTAACAGTAGGAACGAGAGAAGACTACATAAATCCTAGTGTTGATGGACCAGTGAGTTGGAGGAAAATACAATTGAAGGAAGAAGATTCATAACTAGCATTTGAAAGTTGGCAACAAGCTTCATATGAAATATTTTCAATAAGATGCACAACTGTCAGAGCATCTAGATGGGTTGGAAAATTCAGTTAGAGAACATTCGATATATGATGGTACCTCATAACTTAACTGTTTTTTGGTTAGCATGGAATAAAATATAGTGGAGGATCAAAGGATTTTAGTTCTGGACTTATCCCTCCATGTTGGCAAATATTGAACAAGCAATGAATGTGTATTGATGGTTGTTGTCATTGATGGCAACAGCGGAGCTGGTAAGATAAGAAGGATAAAACCCTTTAGGAGAATAATCTCAGGAGGCATAGCACTCTTTTACGGGCAAGGAGCATAGGAAACAGACCGAGAGCCGTCGATCTCTCTCGAAAAACCCGACGGCCGTCAGATCAGACAGAAGCTGCGAGGGAGATATTCCATCGGGAAAAACCAAGGTGAAATCTCGATTGAATCTGGACCGTCAAATCCAGAAAGGATCAGGACCGTTGATCACAGCTCTGTACGGATCGGGGTTCGGGACTTTGAAATGTCCAAATCACTCGTCAACGAAAACCCCGAAATCGCGATACGCGATTTCGCGATTTGATCGCAACCGTTAAATTAAGCAGGGATCTGGACCGTTCATTTGTATGGACGCGTGGCAGCCAGGAGGCTACATCGGAGATTC
>ML778982.1:1639023-1689037 GCA_009831015.1 Picea engelmannii
CCCCCCCCCCCCCTCTCAGTATTTTCCAACACTCCAGGACACCCCTGTTAGATGGTGGGCTAGTCACAAATCTGTTATTAAGAACTTGGAGGATGTGAAAAGAACTATCCGATATAGATTTCAATATAAGGAGTAGCCGAAATCAGAGATGTGGACAAATTTCCAAGTTGTGCAATTGTTCAATGGACAGTCTGATCCTAAAACACATATTGAACAATGCATGAGACAGTGGCAAGTTGTGTAAATGCCATCTTCCTTGTGGGTTCAAGTATTTTCCCATTTTCTAGGTTTGATTCCAAAATCTTGGTACATACATGAAGAGACCAGAAGGTTGATCAACAACTGGAAAACGTTAGCAGACCAATTTTGGAAGGAATTATCTTTTACAAGTAAGTACCCTGAGTTCAATATAGTCCTGCAAAGAATAAAAAAATTCCTTTTTATCGATGTTGGTGAATGGAAATCAGACCCGGTGGTATGTTCAAAGCTTAGTCAAGTGTTTCAATCTAACCTTCACCTAGACACGAACAAGACACCTATAGAATGTTATAATATTGAGATGGATTTGGAAAACCCAGATGATTTATAAGAACTGAGAAACTTATCCATTAAATAAACTAAAGGAAGCAAAGAGATCCAGAACACCATACCCAGTTAGAATGATAGTTCTTATAATCATCCATTGAAGTTGCGAAAGTTCAAAATAGGAACTACAGATAAACCCAAGATAGCTATGGTAGGATATTACTAGGATGAGAAAACTACCCAATAAATTCTTAGCCTGTTGCGGGAATATGAGGACTTATTCCCAAATACATTTTTAGAGCTAAAATAAATTAAAGGATCTATGAGAGAGATGAAAATTGAACTAAAACCAGGATCAAGACCTATAAGGCATAGACCATATCATCTTAACCCCTAGGTGAAATACAAGCTTAAGAGGGAAATAGACAAGATGCTTGAGGATAGACTTATTTTTTTGGTTGAAGAAGCAGAGTCGGTTAGCCCCATAGTCATCCAAAGGAAGAAATGTACATAGGACATTAGGGTATGTGTAGACTACAGAAGCCTTAACTCTGCCTATGTGCATGACCCTTTTCCAGGACCTTTTACTGACAAGGTGCTAGAAAAGGTTACGAGGAAAGAATCTTACTCATTTACAGATGGATTTTCAAGGTATCACCAAGTGATAATTATTGAGGAAGAAAAATGGAATACCACACTCATAACATAATGGGGCTTATTTTCATACAATGTGATGCCATTCGGCCTAAAGAATGCCCCTGTTGATTTTTCCGGGATTGTAATAGTAGCCTTCCAAGAATTTATTCACCAATTTATTGAAGTTTATATGGATGATTGGATGGTGCACAGTCTACTCAAAGAACATGTAGCGCTACTATGTCTTATGTTTGATAGATGTATGGAATTGTAGATATATTTGAACCTCAGAAAGTGTATCTTTTGTGTGCCACATGGAAATATGTTAGGCCACATAGTATGTTGAGAAGGAGTATTGGTAGACCCAACCAACATTGTGGTCATTATGAACAGGCCACCACCTATGAGTGCTAAACAATTGCGCTCCATGTTGGGGCACATATGGTACTACTGCAGGTTTATCAGAAGGTATGAAAACATTATTGTACCCTTGAAAAATCTACTAAGAAATCAGAAGTGTTCCAATGGACACCAGAGTGTGATAAAGAGTTTGAAATCCCGAAGGAAAAATTCAACACAACACCTATTTTGATATTTTTGAATTCGGAAAACAAATTTCATGTGCACGTGGATGCATCAAGTATTTCCCTGGGAGCCATCTTAGCGCAACCACGATATGGAACCATGGATCATCCCATCTAGTTTTCTAGAAGGAAGATATCAAAAGTTGAGTGAAACTATACAACCATTTAAATGGATGGTTTAGCTATGATTTATGCTCTACAAAAGTTTATACAATACTTTTTAGGCTCTCATTTTAAATTTTTCACTGATCATTCTGCCTTAAAATATCTAGTTAACAAGCTTGTCTTGGAAGGAAGAATTTGTCAATGTTTGTTACTATTTCAGAAATTTTCATTTGAGGTGATCATCAAACATGAAATATGCAATGTGGGTCTTGATCCCCTATCCATATTAGAGTTAGGATAAAATGGAGGAGCAGTCGATGATCAATTCCTAGATGCAAACTTGTTCCAATTTGATGTCATGCCAAAATTCCTGGAAGACATAATAGTTTTCTTGACTATAGGGGCATGCCTAGAAACCTACTTCACAAATCATAAACTCTATATGGTGGTTCGAGAAGTGGAATATCAATTGATTGCAAGGAAATTCTATAAGTTGGGCCTAGATAGTATCCTGAGGAGGTGTGTTTTAGACCACAAAAGACAAGACATACTATGGGAATGCCACAGTGGAGTTGTGGGAGGCTATGTAGGAGGAAAGGCCACTGCGTAGAAAGTCCTCCAAGCTAGATTGTGGTAGGCCACACTCTTCAAATATGTGAAGGAGTGTGCTAGATCTTGCAATGTTTTCCAGAGGGTAGGTAAGCCATCACGCCAAGATGAATTGCCTCTTCATCCAGTTCAAGAGTTGCAAGAATTTGAGAAGTGGGAGGTTGACTTCATTGGCCCGATCAACCCCGAGGCTAAGCACTCAAAGGCTAGGTATATTATTACCACAACTGATTACCTTACACAATGGGCTGAGGCAGCAGTTGTTCAAGATTGCTCGACCGATACTACCGCAAGGTTTATTTTTGAAATAATTATCACTTAGTTTGGATGTCCTAGGATTATGAACAATGATTAGGGTGGTCATTTTATCAGTAGTACAATATCAAAGATTAAAACAAAGTTCTTAATCCAACATCATAAAATTAGCCCCTACCACCGACAATCCAATGGCACAACAGAAGCATTTAACAATATTTTGGAGAGAGGATTAACGAAGGTTTGTTGCACAAATAGGGAAGATTGGGATGAAAGAGTGTTGTTGGGAAAAACACCCTATGAACTAGCAAACTAGGGTCAGACTTGCATGCAGATTTGACCGAATAGAAAATACTTTTTTACCTACATCCCAAGATTTACACCCCTTTTTCTCAGTAAATGCATGGAAAAGGACCACCTATCTTATTACTGGCGTTCGATGTAGATCCTTCGTTGCGCTTTGATTACTTTCTTGCGCTGCTCCTTCCACAGATGACCTGCACTCAAGACAAATAACAACTATGCATGCATGCTACTTCTATACTCAAGGGTTAGAAATCAAGCATAAATTAATCAAACCATGGAAAATTCATGAATTGGGACGGGAAAAGAATTATTTTTATTACTGAAAGTGAATCAACTTACAAAAGCTAAGACCGACCACCGCTCCTTGAACCTGATCCTGGGCTCCTCTTCTTTTGTCCTTCAACTGCTTTGCATTAAATCTCCTTTGGCATGAGGAAAGGCTAAATGGTTGGGACAATGGATTACGTAAATAGGAAGAGTTTCTTCGCTATATTTTTTCCTCCTCCAAATGGTACCCCTACCCCTTCTTTTATAGGCTAGTAGGAGCTAGGGTTTTGGACGAACCCTCGGCCATGCATGGCCGAGAATTTCAGTTAACTAACCCATATCTTTTTGTTACGTCGACAACTTTCCTTTTTTCGTGTTTTGGTAGGTACACGTGGGCTGTTGTGAGTCAGCCAACGTGTACATGCGTGCAGTAATGGGTTAGGGCACGTGGGCCTTTACACAAGAGGATTTTCAAAGAGTTGTTCAATAGAGTTTTGGAAAAGAAGGGATATGAGTTGGCCTGATGCCAGGTAAGCATGTGTGGTGAAATTTAGGGTTATAAAAAATGCCCCCTAATGTGTGAGGTCAGAAGAGCATCTGATCGCCGAAATACATTACCAATATTTACTAATGTGCCGAACGATTGAGCCCAAGGATCAGGAACCAGGAGGTGTCGTCTGCAAAATAACAAATGTCTCACCGAGGCGGGCATACCCATGCTCGGGATAAAATAGAACCAAAGCTACCAATCAAATACACTGTAGATCCATGTCAAATAACTATAAAGAGTAGCCGTGAATAATACAAAGCGGAGCTACATCTCGTAATTAGAAAGAAATACATATAGAGTATCCATCTTCCAGAAGCTGATTTGGTCTGATGGCTGGACTTCAAAGCTCGAGCAACAACTTCAAAATATTCCAAAACTCGGGTAGGAGTGTAATATGAGTGTACGACTACACTAGCCAGAGGTCTTCGATGGCTCGTCGGTCATGGACTTGATAATCTTGATGATCGGACTAAAGGCTTCAGTGATTTCAAGCAAGGACTTGATTGGACGTTCAGGATTGCTGGGTATGTAGACAAGAGACATATTGCAGAGGGGCTGACTCAAGCTTAGTGACAAACTTCCCTTGGACAATAGCACAACAAGTGATAATACTCAGGCAACATATATGTTAATCATAAGTCTACGAAGCAGGAGGCAACGCAAAATCTCCATATGTTTGGAAGAATAACCAAATGGTGGAGGACACAACTCTATATAGCGAGAAAAGATTCCTAAGGTTGTACTACATCCCATAGTTTGATGATCAAACAGATAGATGTGATTTATCCAAGGGTGACTCATTATGCTACCAATAAAGAAAATACTTTTCCCATCCTGTTTTTGGGGTATATTTGATTTTTTTGTTCTTTTTGATAATTTTGGAAAAAGAATAAAGGAATATTACATTACAAGGGAGGAATGAGTACTACAAACATACAAGCTCAAGGCACAAGGACAAGACTGATGTTCTCGTGAAGTGATACTCGGGAAAAATCCTCCAGTGGCCAAAGGTGTTAAGACGCAGAAGCAATCTGTCACAAGGCTGGTGGATAAGGTATGCAAATGCGGTTGATAGAACACACAATGGTAACATCCTTCGATGTAAGTTTAACGATCCCAGAGAAGGTAAGCTTGGTGGTTTTTCATATTTAGAGAGTCTGAAAAATCATAAAAGGAGACTCCGTTGGGGTACCTTTTTCGATAATAGTCTAGTCGGTTCCAAAAAGGGGTAAACTAGCACTGATTAGACTTCAATTCAAAACCATTTAGCGAGTGTGACAAGGACAAGATCACTTGGACATTTTTTCACTTTTAAGGAGTCTGAAAAAAGATTAACTATGGACTCCGTCAGGAATATTTTCTAGACCAATTTAACAAGTGTGAAAGAATAAGGTCACTCGGTGATCTTTTCAATTTTAGGGAGTCTGAAAAGAGCTTAACTATGAACTCCGTTGGGGTTTCTTTTTCGTAAGTTTAGTCCCTTAGGCCCAAAAAAGGGATAAAATCATACCTGAGAGTACTCTTATAAAGAACGGAAGTTCTATAGAGTATACCTTTGTTCGTACAATTGACCGTCCAGACCGAAAAAGGGGTAAACTATCGCCGAACATACGTGACTTCAAATTTCAGTTTAACGAGCATGAAAGGCCACAAGATCGCTTGGAAATCTTTTCATCTTTAGAGGGTATGAAAAGGGCTTAAAAGGAGACTTGTTTATGGAATGTTCTTCTGGACCAATTTAACGAGTGTGAAGAAACAAGGTCACTCAACAATCTTTTCATCTTTAAGGAGTCTGAAAAGGGCTTAAAGAAGACTCCACAATGGTTACTTTTCTCAGTTAATCCAGACGAGATCGAAAAGCATAAATGTAGTATTTCCAGATGTTGCTTTCGGATCTCAAAGCGAGCTTGAAAAACAACAAAGTTAACTCATGATAGAATCTTTGTGGGTCGATGCCTGGCATCTCCTCGAGGGAGTTGTATGCTCTAACGAAAATATTGTCTATGACGCCAGGGGTTCTAGAGATATTGATAGGTATCGTTTCAACAATGGTTTCCATATTACCCTCAACATAGATCTTGTGTGTAGCTAAGGGATTAGTATGCCAAGACCTATCTCCAGTCATAGTCACGGTGAATTCTCCTGCTTCAATTCGGCTTAACTTTGGGAGGAAATATGATCTGTGATGAAGATCTTCCCAAGGTTTGTCTAGACTAGTCATTGCTTCGATTACTGCTTCGTCAGAAGGAAAGAGTAAGTCTAACGAATTGACGTTAGCGAGAGAACCCTGAGCCCAAATAGGCTCTAGAAATGGATCTAACTCTTGTGCAAGAGTCGGATCAGGGTTAGCTAAAGATTGTTGGACTAAAGAGTACACTACTTCAGAGGCCGAAAAGGGCATGGACATGCCTGGGTGCCCTGTCTCATCCATCATGGCTGATGGAGAAGGAAGAATCCAAGGATCCTCAAAAGTAAGTTGTGCGGAATGACGAAACTTGAAAAATATCAACCTTATGGTGATTAGATATAAATTTGATATCATCGTGACAAGGTGAGAAATCGAAGGTACCCATCAAGGATGGGCAAAAACCCACTCCTACGTTAACAACACCTAGTTGAGGATCGAACGTGGCGCATCTGGCAAGATGTTGTATAATAAACCAGACTGAGAATAGATGAGCTCAAACTATTGAGCCCTCATGATGGCATCTTCTTCGGAGAAAACTCCAGATGTTGCGATGTCTTTGGATAACTGTGGGACTAAAGACTTAAGGAACCACTCAAGAAGGAATGTTGGTGGGACTGGTACTTTGATTAGACTCTTCCGGCATCTCCACTCTCGGATATGATCAGAGATATGGTTCGTTGTTGTCTATTCGAAATTAGTGAACAAATCTATGCCAGCGTTGTATCTCATAGGTAACTAGAAATGGTTAAGGAAGGCCATCGCCAGTTCGCCAAAAGAATAGTATCTTGAGCGATCAAGCTCAATGTACCATTTCGTGGCACTCCCAATAAGAGTACGTTGAAAAAATCACAACTGTACGGAGTCATCTTTCAATGAGTTAGATGAGCACCAAAGATGAAAGGTAGTCACATGATCACCTGGATCTTCATTAGGCTTGGCCTCGAACTTTGGGATGTCTGAAGGCAAATTCATCGGCATAGGAGGCCAATGTGGATCGTGACAAATAGGATCATTTAACAACCTTGTCAAATATGGCAACTGTAAAGTTGCCAGGAATGGTAGTTTGGGTTGTTGTTGATAAACTAGGAAAAAGGGTCCTGGAGTTTGACTAGCACCAAGTTTCCAGGAAACTTTTGGCTACTGGCCTGGATTCTGGTAGAAACCATGGCCCTAACCAGCGTAAGGATTTTTCATCTGTGGAGACATCATCGAATGATTTCCCATAAAGGACATAAAGTGTTGGGCATGCATTGTATTCGAAGGACTTTGGAAAGGATTACCCCATGCCGGTCCTGTGGGGAGAGGCATAGTAGTCTGTCTCGGGTTCCATTGACTGTGGAAAGAATTACCCCAGAACGACATTCTAGAGGAGGGAACGGATCCTTGTCCTAAGTTCCAAGGTTTTTCTATGTGTGCCCCCTATGCAGAAATAGTACCCCGCGTAGGAGTAGATTGTCCAAAAATGGGGTTGCCCCCAGATGGGAAAGCGGCTGATGAGAAAGTGTTGTTACCAAATGTTATGTTCCAAGAAAATGGTGTTGAACCTACCGACATACTATGTAAAGTTGGTCCCTGACTCCTTGCTCAAAATAAACTAGTGTGTGTAGGTTGCCCGACGGACTGCTGATGCGGACCACCAAGCGAAGGGGACGAAGGAGGGATATGACCTCCTGTGTAAGGAAAAGCATTAAAAGTGACAGGAGTGCCCCCAAGGTGACCTTGTAGAGGAGTGCTAGAGCTCCCTGCCCCCAGACCCAAAGTATGTAAAGTGGAGTAGGTTAATACAGGACTTGTTCCCGAACTAGGCATACCGTATGAAAATGGAGGGCCTGTCGCACTAGGTGTGAAGGGGGTTGTGGCCACCGCCATAGACGGGTTCAGTCCACTGTGTGATGTAGTTGCGGCCAAGACCATGGTGGCTCAGAATGACGATGGTAATTTAGGAGATGACTCTCCTTTGGTGGCAACTATGATGGGAATTGATGAATTCCCAGAAGGAGTAACAACATTTGTTTCCATAGCTGTGTGAGGAATTGTCTGGCGTTCATGAAATTGGATTGGTACAATAAATGCCGCCAAGATATCATTGGTTGGGGTTTCAACCGAGCCAAGAGTGGCTGCTTCAAGGTTCAAAATGGTTGATTCCCCCGGGATTTGTTCGGGCACAAAGGTTTGTAAATCAGTTGCTTCAAAAGACCCTTGTTGGTCTAGCTTCTTCCTTAAAGGTGGCGGGGGTGGCTCCAGTGTAACCGGCAGTAGGACAAGAAGCCTTCGTGACCGGTGGAGCTCGGGATCCTCCAATGTGTGAGAAGATCCAAGACATGCTAAGGTATTCTAAATGTTCAAAAGTAACACACACTAAAAATAATCCCCTAAGAGATAAGACAAGCAATCACTAAACTATTTGGAAGAATAGTTACAACAACCAACACTAGAGCAACTTGCCAGTGCAAGTGCAACTTTAACATGGAAGCACCCTCCGGGTATACTCTGCAAAGCGTGGCCCGATGTCCTTCCTAGGTACTGCGGTATACCCCCACGGTCACCTGTGTATGTCCCTAAAAATATCGGCAACTAGGTTGCCAGCACGTAAACAGTCACCAGGCGGGTACAGTCGAAAGTCGGGTAGACCACAATGAGTAGGGTATTGAGCTCGAAACCTGTCAAGGGAATCGAGAGAAAATGGTCTAGAAGACAATTGAGGACCTCGAACGGATTCGAGACCCACGAAGCCTCATGGAAAATGCAAACGATGGAATCCCAAAACAAGCCCTCTATATGTGTTCTCCACTACGATTAGTCTAGCTTTGGAGGGGTTATCTCCACTACCTTTCCACACGCGACCTCATGTTTATCCCCTATGTTAGAGGGGCATCTCAAATAACTTCCATGAAACTGGACTTAGACACTCCCTACCTCAGACTCTAATCTTTGGTTTTGAATGACCTTGAAGAGTTTCCTCTCCAACCTAATCCAAGGCCCTAGTCCTGAACTAGTTTGTGAACCCTACAAACATAAAAGTCTAGTAGATTTTAAAATTAGCGTTGCTTTTATGGCTTTGTCTTACGTCAAGGGGTATGAGGGTGAAATTGATGATGTGTAAAGATGAAAGAAAAAATGAATGAAAAAAGCTGGAAACAAAAGACTTTTACTAAATGAAAAATTTCAATAACTTTTCGCAAAGAAAGATTTCTCTCTCTTTTTTTTAATTTTTTCTAAGATTTTATACAGCCAACTCAAAGGAATTTCGCTCGACTACGAGATACTTATGATCTAAGTGAACTGCAAAAAACTTATGAAATAAAATACTTTTACCTAGCTAATGATGCAGAAACACACTCTTCAACCAAAGAAGAAAATGAAAAGAGATTTTTTTTATTTAAGTGTTAGTAAAGAAAAAAAGGGAAAATACTTACAAGCAAAAAACCAAGAAAAACAATTATGGATTAAAGAACAGATCACAAAGAATCAGATTGAAGAATCACACAAAAGAAATTGAACAAACAATGATTCTCACGCTTGTCTAAAAACCATAAACAATATTTTTTTTTTTTAGTTTTCTATCAACTATTAACTGAGAAAAAGTAGGCCAAGGGTAAGATGAATCCTAACCTACTAACTGTTCAAACCCAGATTCAAACACATCAGAGGAATACTTCTTATCAAAGGAAGGATGACTTCCCCACCCTGAGCAAAAAGTAGTTTGTACAAGCACGCGACTATCACTAAAACAGCACGCATGCAAACATGTTCTGAACAGAGATAGAAAGCATGTACACACAGGATGACCTTGTATAGGCCGCATGTATATCTAAATTGTAAGGAAAAATATGAAAACAGGCAGTCCAGACCAGGAAGAGGCCTCTGGTATTGATAAACAAGATCCCTTGAAGGCTTGGATTCTCTTTCTAACAGAAAAGACAAATAATTCAAGGAATAATAACGCTAAAAAAAAGCAATCTGAGATAGGACTGTGAACCAGCAAGACTCGGACAGGATTCCAGAAAACCCCCTGAGAATGTGTAATTCTGATAGGGAAGAGGAGGACTGCCTCTAAGGTTCTTTGAACTCCTACACACTACTGTTATCTCTATAGCTGGTGTTCACACGCGGGATGTCAGAGGATAGGGCGCGGGTACACGCGTTCAGGCCTTGTGCAGGCTGCGTGTATCTCTGCGTGTCCTGAAAAATATAGTCAAGCAAAAGTCATGGAACGCTGGTATGGAAAACCAGACTCCCTACTAGCTCAGACTTTTACAGAAAAAGAAAAGACAGGAAAAGAAAAAAAAAAAAAAAAACCTAGTCTTTTAACTACCCAAAAACTTAAATAAATCCAGGAACCCTAAAGAGTATTCTCCCCAGTACGGTTGCCAATTATGTTGTTGGGAAAAACACCCTACGAACTAGCAAACTAGGGTCAGACTTGCATGCAGATTTGATCGAATAGAAACTACTTTTTTACCTACATCCCAAAATTTAAACCCCTTTTTCTCAGTAAACGCATGGAAAAGGACCACCTACCTTATTACCGGCATTCGATGTAGATCCTCCGTTGCGCTTTGATTACTTTCTTGCGCTGCTCCTTCCATAAATGACCTGCACTCAAGACAAACAACAACTATGCATGCATGCTACTTCTATACTCAAGGATTAGAAATCAAGCATAAATTAATCAAACCATAGACAATTCATGAATTGGGATGGGAAAAGCATTCTTTTTATTACTGAAAGTGAATCAACTTACAAAAGCTAAGATCAGCCACCGCTCCTTGAACCTGATCCTGGGCTCCTCTTCTTCTGTCCTTCAACTACTTTGCGTTAAATCTCCTTTGGCATGATGAAAGGCTAAAGGGTTGGGACAATGGATTACGTAAATGGGCAGATTTTCTTTGCTATATTTTTTCCTCCTCCAAATGGTACCCCTACCCCTTCTTTTATAGGCTAGAAGGAGCTAGGGTTTTGGATGAACCCTCGGCCATGCATGGTCGGGAGTTTTAGTTAACTGACCCATAGCTTTTTGTTCCATCAACAACTTTTCTTTTTTCATGTTTTGGTAGGTACACATGGGCTGTTGTGAGTCAACCAGTGTGTACACGTGTGCAGTAATGGGTTAGGGCACGTGGGCCTTTACACAAGAGGATTTTCAAAGAGTTGTTCAACATATTTTTGGCAAAGAAGGGATATGAGTTGGCCTGATTCTAGGTAAGCATGTGTGGTGCAATTTAGGGTTATAACACAAAGTCTCAACAATTTTATTGGCTTACAGGACAACCACAAAGAAGCTCCATAAGTATACTCCATTTCAACTAGTCTATGGGAAAGAGGTTGTGGTACATGAAGAGGTCATTACCCTAAGTCTATACATTTCATAGATTATACACACGTCAGAGGATGAATCATTCGTGTAGAGGGTTACAGAGTTGCAAGAACTCGATGAGACCAGGTTTTTAGCAAACTTTTTTCAATCAGTTGAGAAAGAAAGGAATAAATATTGGCATGACAGACACATTAAGAATAAAACATTTTCATAAGGAGATAAGGTCCTACTTTATGAAAGTCAATACCATAAACATCCATGTAAGTTGTGCATGCATTGGTTGGGACAATTTATAGTTGCATAGGTGAAACCCTATGGAGCAATCAGACTCGCACAACTGGATGGTATACTTTAGCCAGGATGGGTAAATGATGTTGTCCTGAAACCCTATATTTTTCAGAACTAAGCTAAAGGACTACTTCTATACTCCAAAGGAGCATGTATAGTAGTTAGATTTGAATTTTTTGCAATTTTCTTGAATTTAGTTAATAAAGTTAGAGTGTGCATTGTTGCACTGCGACATATATTTCTATTTTTTTTCATCTAAGTGTTACTTTGGTGCAAAACTGCTTAATCAACAACATAGGATCAAAAGAGGCATGATTCCATTAAAGACAGTCATTAAATGTGATGGGGACCCCTTTTTGGTCAGAGGGAGAGAGAATCCAGATGCAATCCTAATCCATGTGCCACATGAACCTGGTCCAGTCATAGCATTTATGATCGCTACAGTAACCCGTCCAAAATCTGTTAAACCATAAAACCGTGATATGCCAAGATGCCATCGGTATTCATGCTAGTATTTTCATCTATTCAAATGGTAAGGTCTGAAGTCGGCCACGTCCCTGACCAACTTTCTCAGTAAATTCAAGGATCACCTGACAAATTTACCCCGTTAAATAGTCTCGTCGGACAACTCAGCTCCAAGTTGCGTCAATAGGGTTAATGATGAATGGCCTTAGCAGTTATTACAAAACTAGCCAGTGAAGTCTTAGTATAAGGTTATGTGAACTCAGTGTAATATGTATTGTTTCCTAGAGAGAACTTAGTACCTTGTGATTTCTGAATAATACTCATGCCTATGAAATCCCTCGAGCCTCAGTCACCATCCCAAATCCCAGTTAGTCTGTCAAATTTTGTTGATAGTCCAGAGTCACTATGTTGAGAGCTATGGGAAGCAGAAGTTCACTTTATAAAGATGCAGTGTTGGATGAGCCATGTGATCCCTGGGTCAAGATCGTGGGAGATCTGAAGGGAAAGGTTGAGCAGGTGACACTCCTCGAACTCGACCTAACAGACCAGATCATGTTCCCACAATTGAACATCAACATTTTCTGAAATGTGGCTCCAAATGAGTTGGCAGGGATGCAGTTTGTGCCGAAGATATATTTCATCAACCTCTTCAACTCCACCACCATGAATCTTCAGGACTTACTAGTTTTCAGCATTATGGGTGAGGTTTTGTGGTGTACTAAGTTCCTCTTTAGTAGTGTACATGACAAGATCTTATGGATCAACAGAAGGTATCCCATACATGCATAGGATATCCATCAACTCACGGGCCTATCCATCGAAGGGTAAGATGTATCCAAAATATTTCATACTCAGAGAAGGGGGCGCACATCCAATATTGACCCCATTCTACCCAAGACAGTCAGAAAAACTTTCTATATGATTTCTAGCAAGGTGAAGTGGTCATATTACAAGGGTGAGTGCACATTGGATGCCTTGTCAATAATGGATTTTTGTGCCAATGGAGTAGTATTCAACTAGTGTAGCTACTTGCTGGAAGAATTCATTGTAGCATGTGAGGAAGCTCAGGATAATGGAGACACATTCACCTATGGATGCCTGCAAGTTGTGTTCTCCATGCTGAAATGGATGCCACCTTCAGGAAGACCACTATCACCAATAAACAAAAGCTAAATAGAAAATATTTTTGAGCCTTGGCACTCAAGGTCAGACTTGGAGAACACAACATTCAACAATGCATCGTTCTCAAAATGATATAATCGATTTCTTAATGCAACTCAGAGGTTGTGCATACCTCAAGAATTACTCAACATGAACACACAAAACATCGCGTTCATCATGAACCACAACCACACTTTTGCCTGGCCAACGAATTCCAAGTTAGAATACTTCCACTCCCAGATGCTGCCATTCTACTTGGATGAAGAGGAATTTGACAAGGAGGTCATGTCATGTCCATGAGTGAAACGCAACTTGCACAAGTTGGGGATGCAATACCTTCTACTGTAGAGATTTTGAAGAAAAATGGAAAGGAAGAAGGGGTAGGACCGAGCTCTGGCTGAGAGGAGAAAAATAAAGAGGCTCCAATGCATATAGACTCAGAGGAGGAGGAGGAAGAGATGAATCTATTGGAATGAAAGAAGAGGACATTGCCCATGTTCCTACATATTAAAGAGAAATCTATGTTGATAGGTAAAGATTTCAATGACATGCTAAACATTTCTTTCATTGAAGACCCTTTGGTCAAGAAACCTAGGACAGGGATCTCCCTCATGAAGGTCATGAACCCTCAGCCTATATCATCAACCATCCCTCGTACTCGAGCATCAACTCGAGTGGTCCAAATGATCATTGACATCTAGGATTACCCTAAATCTGATACCACTTCATCCACCACCATCATAACCTAACAACCCCCATCAGCCCCACAACCCTAGTAGCCAACTCGAGAAATAACCCTCCAGCCCGATACCACTGAACCAGAGCCCATGCAGTTGATCCCCCACAAACTACCCAAACATAGAATAGAACTCACTCGTCCAAACCCTGAAGTCCCGAGCCAATAAATTATTCCATTTGTACCAATTCTAGAAACTTTTCCTTACAAAGAGATTCAAACTGTACCAATAATGCAAGTCCCAAGTCCTTAGCACACTCCCTCAACAATCAATGTTGAGGTTTCTATCCAAAGAATCAGAACCCCATAATACGAGATTGAGAAAGAGGCAGAAGTACCATAGGTTCAGAAGGAACTTGAAACTGCATCAAGACAAAGGGAAATGTCGTTGTAGGAGAAAATGGAGATAGTACTCCAGAACCCACAACAATGTGCAAAGCTGATGCAACTTTGCCTTGAAAGAACAAAAGTGCTACTATTCCTTCCATCAGCATTGAGGATGAGACTTGTGTAAGCTCCATATACAAGGGAGGAAGATTTGGAGACACCTTCAGAACACTCAACAACTAGTGGACTCCCACTGCAGGTGCAAGTACCCAGGGAGGCCACCACTTCTTCTGATGACCTCTCTCAGTGGCTGTCAACACAACTAGTAGGGACTATCAGAGCCTCGATGGATCAACTGGAGCAGAGGCTCCAGCAGGATGAAAGGGACACATAGTTTTCAAAGGAGGAAGTACTCCTCACCCAAGCATGCAGGACACAAAAAGAATACGCAAATATTTAGGTAGAGTTGAAACTGGAAATATTCCAGGAGAAGCTTCTAGAAGCCTGGAAAAAGATTCAAAAGGCAGCACCATAACTTCTTGAATCCAATGTAGCAGGTGAGCTTGAGAATCAGGTTGAGATACTCCAAGGAGAATAGTCATAGATGGCCATTTGCATAGAGAACCTTGAATAACAGTTGCATAAGAGTGAACATGAAGTAGAATAACAACCCAGGAAGCTTCAAGAGAAAATGGAAAAAGTAGTGCTTGAAGGAAATAACGTAAGAGAATCTTTGCACAAATGAACAATAGAATGCACTAGGATATTTCGAGAAGTTAGCGATTGGATGGGTATCATTGAAAGGTGCAACAAAAATATCGAGGACTTGTTCACGAAGATCTAGTTTCTTAATGAGGAATTTGTTGTCACCATGGATCCGTTGGAGCAGCAGGGAAAATTTGATCAGATCTAGCATGAAGATAATGAGCTAAATTTTCTATTTGAACCGCAGTCAGTAGCTAATAAAGAGCTATGGGATTTTCAACATGTCGTTCAAACAACCTACATGCAGATGCATCAGGTAGATGCTACAGTTGATTCAAAGTGGAACTCCCTGGTTGTGTCCAATCCTAAGGGATGCATTATAGATGCAACTCAACAATTTGTTGTTGAAGCTTCACTCCTTCCCAGGAAGTGGCAGGATAAAATCATCAATTTTCAAGGAGTAAGGAAGATAGCTCTGGAATTGGTCCCATAGTTCGGCCCTTCGTTTGAAGAAGAAGAAAAGGAAAGAGTGCAAGCAGAATATGTAAGCAAAGCAGAGATAGAAGAAAACGGAAAGAAATAGTCCAATTCAGAGATCATGGAAGAACCCGGGACTTGACTCGAGGATGAGTCAAGGATTTTGGTTGGAGCTTGTTGGGCCCTTCATTTTGTTTATTAGAAGTTGCGCAAGGAAGACTACAGTACCAATTTTTATTAAACAAAAGTTGCACAAGACACAAATGAGCTAGACAACAGAGCAAGGGAGGAAACATAAAATGGTTGGAAAGAAGGACAACACAACACCAGCAAGGAGAAAGAAATTACAAAAGAACAAGAACAAGAAAGCATGTGAAGTTTCAAACTAGGAAATCCCAATTATCTTATATATACAAGACATATATGATTTTAACGGGATGGATGACATTATCATTCTCTCTATTTTAGGTTATGTTATTGTAATTAGTATCCATCTTGGGAAAAGGGTAGATAACACTCTGAGGAATGAGTTCGAAGCCAAAAAATATTGTAACAAAGTAATGAATTATATTTTTTGAATTTTTTATGAGATACCTTTTGATGCTAATATATGGAAGGACTTAAAATTTTGAAATATTATGTGTAATTATCTGTCTGTTTCTATGAATTGTCATTCTACTTTACTTCGTCATGTCTGATCAGATCAATATGTTATAACTTGTTTGTACGTGTTGTTGCAACTATGTTTTATTTAATATTAGTCATGAATGAGTTCATATATGCTACTTGTTAGTTCATATTGTGCAAGACTAACAAAGATCCTTAGAATGTATGGATTTGTCTAAGAATTCTCCTTACCCTTCCCTATCTTCTTGTCTTGTTTGTTCTTTGGGTGAGACTTCTTCTCTTCGGAGAAGATGGAAATTCCAATGCTATAGAATACTCGGTACCCTGTTTTTGGTAACCTCATAAGGACCCTGGTCTAATCAACTTTGCGCCGACAACGATCAAGGTCTCTATTAATTGACCAACCTAAGAAGTTAAGTGGTTACAACTTCCTAGCAACTGAATATATAGGTATAAATAGACAATCTTGTATGAGAAAAATATCCCTATGAGCGATATTGTATCTATTATGTTGTATTGACATATGATATAATAAAGTCTTGTTCTTTAGGCTTCCACTACTTGTGTATGTCTTTGTCTATATGTATGTATATGTGAATCTATGATTTCTTATGTGTTGAACTACTGGTAACATTCCCCTACTTTTCCCTAGATTACAACATACATATATATATAGGGAGGTGATGCCATCTATGATGAGGATTCTACATAGGTAGACAATGTGTCAAAAGTTACTACGTGGAGGGGATTGAATTGTCAAAGGGTCAAGGATGGGCCCCTATTGGGATCAAGCCTTTGAATGAGCACCTTAAACCACGATTTTCAGATCTGCGGTCTGAGAAATCTTGGCCAATGATCTAACAGGTAAAGCTTAGAGGATATTTCCCTCATCCAAGGGCCATGGAGTATCAGAACCCGAAATAAATCTAGGTATAAACCCCTTTTAAGGTCTCGGTACCTGATATCAGGGGATCAGAGTTCCATCCCCTGGTTCTATACCTTAATCATAATAGGCTCAAGATTTTTCAAGTGGTAAGTGGGGTAAAATCTAAAGCATTAAATTTGTTGGCCACGTGATCCAGATCATTGATTCCCTTTTCACCATATTTTAATTCCCATCATGGATCACTATGAAAACTAAAGTGTGTGGGAACCTTTATCTCCATGTGTTGTCCTATAAGAGGGCTCTTACGTTAGCATGAAATATACCGATATCGGACCCCCAAGACGTATTACACTACCCATTACTCAAATTCTGCCAAGATCCAATACTTTTCGAGACGAGAACCATTGATCTATGAGTTAACGATCAAACCTCAGCCATATATCTCACAGGGTCATAGCTGCTAGACTAATCTATTTAATATCCTTGTAATCCCATGGATTATTTTAATTAACCCCATTGTAATTCTTGGAAACTAGGAGTTTATCCAAGTTCATACCCAAGTAAGGCCCCGATATCTGATTTTTAGTGACTACGTGTCACCGTACGTGAAATCCATGTGTCTCACCATGGAAGTTCCATGTAGCATTCCTTATGGAACATCTGGGTATGGCCACATGCTACCATTACTTGGTTCCACATGCCTTGCTCATTTTTTATATATTTGGATGGGGTCCATAGGATGAATACGTTCCATGTGTCATGCTGGTAGTAGTGCCATGTGCCATGCAAAGAGAGAGTTATGTGTCAAAATGGTTTGGTATGGCCGAGATGAACTGACCCAAGTCTAGTCATCCATTTTCAAAACCATGGAGTCATTCGATTTTTCGGAGGAGATATCCATTGAACACAACTTTTGGTGTGCGTTGGGTTTCCTATCATGAGGATACTCCTATGGGAGGATCTCAATAGTGAAAGAAGACGATGAAAAAATCCCAATAAAGCATGGGATGAGGTATGATGTGGTTGATGTTGTTGAGCCTCCTTTTTGTCACCTCCAATTTCCTTATCTTTCCCATATCCTAACCAATTCTTCCTAATAACGATGCACCTTTTGCCTAGTTTCCTCATCATACATGCCTTTAATAAGTTCTTATGTACCCATGAGGTAAATGATGTTTAATCATAATTTCTAGTGATTTATTAATAATTAGGACTGAATATTTGATGTTCAAAGAACTTTCTAATTACTTTGGATGGTTCAAGAAGACTTCGTGCTAATAGTTCTTGTTGTTGATATCATTCGGTACTCGTTGTTGGGATCATCCGGTACTCATTGTTGGGATCGTCTAGTACTCGTTGTTGAGGTTTTTTGGTACTCGTTGATGAGTTCATCTAGTACCCATTTTTTATTCTCATCTGGTACCATCTTGTATGCATGTGTGCATCCAGTACCGATTGTTACACTCATCCTATAGTGACATGTATACTTGTGTTTGTCCAGTACCATTTGTTATGCCCATACAATACCAATATTATGTAGTTGTGTGTTTTTGGTACCTATTTCGAATTCCCAGTATTGGATGTCGGAACGATATTTTTCTCGATGAGTTCAAGGAATTGTGTTGGTTCAAACATTCTCTGTCCATTGGAAGACACGATAAATTTCATCACTCATGCACTTCATGTCATGAGGATGAAATCATTTCATTAAGAATCAATTTATCATCCAATTGTATAATTATACAAACATTTGATGTTATCTTTAGACTTGGGTTGTAACGGATAATTCCCTTTAAAAGAGAGAGCCTCATAGATGATAGTATATAGAGAGAAATAAAGTAAAGAAAAGTTATGCTGTAAGTTTTTTTCTGAAATGACTGTGAATTGTATCTCCATTTTTATGAAGCAATGATATAATTTATATTTATAGATTAGATGTTTGTGTTTACACCTTCTCTACTGTAATTTCTCTTAAGCGATACCTTGTTGGTATGGTAAGGGCCCACTGACCCAACTAAGGTAAGTCTCTTTGTAATTAATTGTGAATATGATTTTGATTTCCTGTGTGTGTGTGTGTGAACATAGTACTTCCATATTTTGATTACAACATTTAATTGTTGCTCTGATATGTTTCAGCGATGCATTTGGTAGCAAGTCTTATAGATGTATGGTAATTTTGAATAATAGAGAGTTGTGTATATGAGATATATGAGTAATGGTTTGACATTTTTGTGTGAGTGTGTGAGTACAATTATTCACTTTAAGTTATTTAACGTTTTGTCTGAATAATTACTATAGTTTTGTTTTCATTATGTATATCTAAGAATGGTTTTGATCTCTATATTTCATTGTATAGGAGCCTGCAATGGAGCATCCTACTATACTGAGCTTTATTTTCTAGAATTAATTAGTTTACACTTATCATACACATGTATAGTGAAGACCTCCATCTGTCACCATACATGCGCTTATAATGGTGTGTTTTTACCCTGCCTAGTAGTTCTTTTAGCCTAGTTAAGTTTTTGGAATGTCAATGATTGTTTGTGTGGTTGTTCCAGGCGATATAATCATAGCCCATCTCTATATTTCATGAGTAAAAAATGAGAAGATCCATACCTTGACCAAGAATTCTGAATTATACATTTGTTGATCAGTTTTGCTTTCTAAATTTTGAATTGTATGTGTGGAGTGTTATTTGAAAGGTATGAAACAAAGTGCTAAAGTTTTAGAAGTAGTTTCTTAAATAGACTATTCTCAGCAGACATAGAAAATTATGTATTATCGGTACATACAATACATCAAATCTATTGATTACGAAACTGGATTGACATATTAAATGATTGCAATTTATTGAACATATAATTGCACCAACAGATGCCATGTCTGCACCACGAAACATGACACATGTACTAGAGAGTGATGTTAGCACCACATAGGAAGAAACGAATGACAGGGTGCCACATCGGTGGCACATGGAAGTGAAGTGGCCTATGGTTAAAAATACCAATGACTTTGAGAGGCCATAACTTTTGATCCAGAGCTTGTTTTTTGGAAATGTTTTAGTCATTGGAAATCTCTTGATGAGCATAAGACGATGGTGCCTTGAAAAGAAGTTTTGAGATAGTTAAGGGAACGAAATTTTAATACCCCACTCCCTTAAAATCCATATAGGGGGTTTTGTTTGTTACAAAGTGGTATCATAATAGGATACACCACTAGGCTCAGGTATGACAGAGAACAATTGTAATATTGGTTTATCAGGGATAAGATGAGTATATTGAAAATAGTTTCTTTGTGTCTAAAAGTTTGTATATTATCCGCAAAGTGCCTTGAGAAGAAGGATTGCATAATTGAATATCTTTATTTTTGTATTTATTAAAGTAGAAGGGCTAACCATGGTGATATACCATGGAAGATTAAGTTGTTGATTGAATGATTGACAACTTCTCCTACACGAGTGAGAATAAGCTCATAGGTATTAATAGTAAGGCATGTTCGTAAATAGATGAAATGGTAGAACCATAGTAAGGGATAATTAATTTCAAAGAGTAAATGAACTAGTGATTGCAATGCAGATGGTATTGGAACAATTGGATATACCAACCATTTGGGAAACACACAAGGTATTGCAACAATTGGATATACTAGCCAACCCAATGGTTGAACCATCACTTAGTGGGGATACATCACCAACACCCTACAACATGCTATTTGGAGATATGGAGGATGAAGAGGGAAATGAAAACAACGAAACAAAGACATTTGGATTCCTAATATTAGACATTACCATAGATTTTTCTATGAAGAATATTTCGCTGTCATCACTACCTCACTTCCATGGTATGTCAACAGAATATCCTAATTCATTTTTGTTTGAATTTGATATACTATGTAGGACTTATAATTACACTGATAGTGCACAAAAACTAAAAATATTTTCAACCACAGTTAAAGACTCAACATTATGATGGTTTATGAGCCTAGGAGAACACACTATCTTATCTTGGGATGAAATTAAGGAGACTTTCCTCCAAAAATATCAAGACTATTTTAGACCTAGGGATGCTAAGAATGGCATATTTAAAATGCAGCATTCTGAGGAGGAAAGTTTGAAAGATTACCTGGAAAGGTTCCTATATAACTATCAAAAGAAAAAAAAAAATCCTTAGACACAACCACAGTTAGGACCATCTTCCTAAAGGGTATAAGGGATGACTGTATTGAGGTACTAAACCTCATGAGTTTTCGATATGTGTATCATAATCCATTTGCATATATTGTAGAGTATTGTAAAAGGTACTCTCGCAGTCAAGACAAAACAGGAAAAAGTGGAAGGGATCTTATAGGAAAACCTAACAAACCTACTCCAGGAGGTGTTACAAGGATATAATTAGGGAATCTACTTGAAAAATTCAAAACAAACATCCTAAATACAATCACTATCATGTTAGACACCATGAAAATAAAAATGAAACAAGAAGAAGAAAGTGCTACTTTAGAAATTATATGTCCTCGGTGCAGGAAGAAGCACCCTGAAAAATAATGTCCTATTAATGTTATCGAAATCTATCGCTTTTGTACAGAATATCACCCTACCAATGAGTACCCTTCATTACCTAGAATAACATATATTCTCAAGGGAGGGGGAGAACCTCGGGAAACATCATATCCCCCCAAGAGGGCATGGAGACAACAAAATCCTAACATGTTCTACAACCCTATCACGCAAGACCCGCAACAACATTGGATTCCTCCAATGCCTTATCCTCAATGGACACATTAGAAACCATAAGTCCAACCTTGGAAACAAGGATGGAGAATCCCTGCATATGGTTATGTTCGTTTTCAAACACCAATTCTTCCTACTTATCAACAATATCATTCAAATCTCTCTCAGTTGTTACCTAGATTTAATCTACCCTCTTTACTTCCACCTTCCCAGCTATAGCCACAACTCACCTTGCCTTTGAACCCAAATCAATAGAAACAAATCTAAGATGCCCCTAATTCAAATCCCCCTCAGCCTACCCCTATTCCTGCACAGCCCATCCCTAATATGAACAATATACCTACTCAACTTGTACAAAATATTGAAGCGCAAACTTTCCCAACTTATGTAATAACTCCTACTTCATTAAATGAAATTCAATCAAGATCTGGGAAAGTCTTGAATCAATCAAATTCTACATTGGTTATTACATAATATGAACTTATATATGACCAACCCAATGAATAAGAATACATCCATGTACAAGAGGAAATTCCCCCTCACACTCCTCAACCATCAAAAATACCTTAGGAAGCTAATCATCCACCCTATCCAGAAAGACTACTTGTGAAGAAACTTGAGGTACATCTAGGACATGACTTAGAAGATGAACTAAGGAATGTATGTGTAAATATTACCCTACTCCAAGCCATTAAATATATTCCTATATATGTTAATATTATAAGGGATCTTTTCATCAAAAATCCTAGATGGAATGTAACATACCCTGCCACCCACATGCCAAGGTATGCTACCTTCAAGCCCACCCTTGGACTTCTTTCTCTTACCGATACCTTTTTAAATTAATAAGGATGCATAAAATAAAATATGTAGCGACATGAAAAGAAATAACCAACAAGCATGCATATTCTAAAGATTCAATTAAACGATAAATAAATACACAATGGAATGCATTCATATATAGGTAAATAATACCATAACAGAGAGCACTTATCTTTATAAAAGAAGACACCAACTAGTTGCATACCACGGATGTTCCACCCAACTATAGACACTATTGTTCCAAATATAAACAATAGTGTCACCCCCGATCCAGGGCTATGAATCCACAAGGATGGTTCCAGAGTGTTACTTGGCTTCACAAACCAGTCAGCACTCAAGCTCTTTGTTGTATCCTTTTCGCTTACCCTTAGGAAGGGTAAGTGTTGCAGCTACCTGGAAATATTGTATGCTTGGTGGGGGGTAGAAGAAGTGGATTTGGGTAATGTCTTGGGGGACTATCTCCCAAACCGGGATGTGACCTAGGGGGAGAGTGAAATCGAGAACAAATGGTATCGAAGGGTTCTCAAGAGGGTCCTGAGGTAGGTTTTCTATGACTAGTGGGACATTAGGAAGTGAAGAAGCCTCGATGGGAGGAATGGTATCTCCAATTTCCATTCCATCGGAAGATATGAAACACACTTTTGCTGAGAGATGTATGAGCAGTGGTGATCCATGGTATGTCCCTAGCAAGTATGGGTCCTTGAAAATTTTGGGGCCCATCGCGATGAGTGGGTAGGTGTCGGAATTAGTGTGGACAAGAGGTAGGGTGTTTTCGATGTTGGAGGAAGGGTTGGGCTCGTAATGTGAGACTTGGTTGATGGTGATGATCTTCCCATTGTGGGGGAACATCATTGTCCTAAACATAGAAGAGGCCACAACCTTCATAGCATACATGTAACTATGTCCAAACAAGATTTTGTAATCGAGCGAAGCATCGATAACCTCAATGTCAATAAGAATGGTTTTTTCCCCGAGTTCAAAGGGGACATTTCAAAAGAGCCCTTTAGGAGAGGATGGTCATCCATCATAATCTCTCAAAGTGATGTCAGATGGTATGAGCTTGGGGGAGCCAAGTTTCTTCCATACAATTTTGGAGATGATGCATGTGGATGCACCTTCATCAATGATGCATCGATGAACTGTGATGTTCTGAATTTTGAATGGTATCTAGAAATCTACCAAAGTAGGGAGATGGGGTTCCCCACAGTCTATATCAAAAGTGACGATTCTAGTATCAGTAGGGTCAACTACCCCCAAGGAGGAAAAAAATGATTTCCATTGAGTGGGACAAGTTTGGAGGACTTCCAAGACTGACATGGATGTAAGAGATTGTGCCAAGTCATCGACTAGACTATAATTGTGTGGCGCCCTAGCCTGAGGGTTATTGACATTCCGTCGTAATGGGATGTGAGGAATACAGAGGGTGTTGGCCCTTGACCAAGTTTTGAGGAACTCTTGGTCATATTTGACCATTTTTGGGACTTCGACAGTTTGTCAAAGATAGAGGGCAACGCGAAGCGGAAATCATGGAAGCTAGACCCATTTTTGGGTCCTTTTTGGGTTTTGGGGGATAATGTAATGGGAAAGGGATGTCGGGCCATGGGTTTACCCACTCTTAGGCCCACTTTTGTATGTATATATAGATGTCTAGGCCATATAGAGAAGTAGTGGATGATATATCTATGTGATGTAGGCTAAGTTCCAAGAGTTGAATCTGTGTGATCAAGGCTTTGTGCATTTTGCGCAAGACTTGCAGAGCTGAGTGCAAGTCCCTATGAGAGACTGTAGAAGGCTTTGTGCTACAGTGCGAGGAAGAAGGATCTGGTGAGCTATGCAGATCCTTTGTCCTGTGCGGAGTAAGGTTTTTGAGGCTCTGTGTTGTAACCTGATCAAATGAAGCTAATAAATAAGAAGACTTTGTGGACGTAGCCTCAGGGTGGGGGTGAACCACGATAAATCTATGTGTTGTGATATGTACCTCAACCTGATGTGTTTGTCTCTTCCTTTGCTAAGTTCTTTGATATGTTTATATAGATCTATTTATGCTTTGTTCTTCTGAGATATGAATGAATGTTAGATCTGGTATGCAAGATGCTTAGTGCTTAATCTATTGAATCTAATCAATCTTGTTGTCACTAAGTGTTGAATTATATTAGATCTAAGTACATACTATGATGCTCTGTGCTATATGTGAAGTATCATAAGGGATGAATATTGATGAATAATATATGCTAGGTCATTTCTAAGTGTTATAATCATAGATCTGTGTCCCAACTAAGGTTGCAAACACCTGAGTCTTGAAACCACCCCTACCTCTACCTCGGGTGAGACTTCATATGCTTCGTAGGTGTTGTCGAAAGGGCCGGTAGTTAGGGTTTTGTTGGTGGGTTGTTGTAGCATTGAACCCTAGGTTTGCCCCTATGCCAACAAATGGTTCTATTGTCGGGACCTGAAACTATGATTGTTGGGAACTGAGTAGAAGAAGATTTGTGCAAAGATTCATCCTGAAATTGTGAAATCTCTGTGTGTGGACCTATTCCCTATAGTGCAGTGATCCACTTGATTAGAAAAGCTCTTTGTTGAAGAAGGAAGGACAAATCTAAATGAAAGAAGTCAGATCTGTAAGAAAAGAGGTTGATACTGAAGAAAATAAGTAAGATCTGTAAGCTTTGTTCTCTGATAAAGGTAAGAATAGTTAAAAGTTCTTAGATCTGAAAGATTTGTGCCCTGTAGAAGTAAAATAAGTGAAAATTTTTGTTTCTAAAGTATGGATTTAGGCATGCTAGATAGATTTTGTCCTAGCTTGAAAAATAGGGCATTGTTAGATGAAAGAACATTTGATATGAATAGATCTAATAAGTATAATGATATATATGTTATACCTATGCACAGAAAGAATTTTTGGACTAACCAATGGATGCAGGATCTTAGAAAGAAATTTTTGCAGACTAGCCATTACGATCCTAGCATGTAGTATAAGAAAAGTTGGGGATCATTGAAGATAAAGAGAGGATTAACTCTTTGTTATAGTTGCAAAAGACCAGGACAACTTGCTAAGGAATTCCCTGGGAGAAACCGTAGTTGCCTCTGTTGTAAGGCTATGGACCATGAAGTACTGGATTGCCCTAGAATGATTGCTAGACTTGAAAAGATGAATATGGAGCAAGAAAACTCTGAAGGAGATCAAGAGACTAAGATTATATAAGAACCTCAGAAAGAATCAGAGATTATGTTACTGAAAATGAAAGAAACCCTGGATGAACATTAAGATGCCAGTTTGTCAGAGATCTTCAAAGAAAAGGAGAAAATCAAAGTAAGAATAGAAGACTTCGACATTGACTATGCTCTAGATGAGGGAACACAGATGAACATTATGACATAAAGTACTTGGGAAACCCTAGGAAGTCCTTTTATGGTTCCTTCACTAGGAAAAATAGGGTTGTTTAAAGGAAAAATGGTAACCCTATGCGGCAAGATTACCCAGATAGCTATGAGTACCCGTGGAGCTTCGACAAAGGAATAATTTGAATTTATTAAATTTATTGAGGACCATGCCCCATTTCCAGCTTTGTTAGGCAAGATCTGGATTGAAAAAGACCAAATACGGAGAAAAGAAGAAAAGGAAGCCCTAGAATAGAAGAAGCAAGAACTCATGGAATTTATGACTAGAAGGATTACCTACTTGATGGAAGAACAAGAGAACAAAGCTAAGCTATTTGACACCAGGAAATTGGATGTCGAAGCTATAATAGCATTAGAGGAACCACAGAAGACTGAAATACCTAATCCATATGATGACAGAGTATTACCCTTGGATTTGAAGAAAGAATCTCAGCATCGCGAAGTGACCATGTCGAGAGAAGATAAGAATCAGAATGGAAAAAGGATGACCGAGACGAAGCTCACTGGGAAGAAGGATAGGAAGCTAAGTAAGAAGAGAGACAAGATCTAAAAGTTACAGAAGATTCCAGAGGAAACTTCACAGAAGGAAAAATCACAGGAATTGAGCTTCGTCGGGATATCATAACAATGACATACGACACTTCATTGTGGTGAAGCAATATAGTCGTTGGAACGATATACCCGTTTGAATTTCACCCTGAATGGACATAAAATAATTAAAGGATCACCACCAGACTATTGGACCACACCATAATGGATGGATCAATGTCCATGGAAGCTTCATACCCATTGTAGCCAAATCGTTGATGAATTTCCTATTTAGCTCATTGTGTTGTGCCCAAAGAACACTTTTTCCAACTGAAGAATCGAAGCTCGTAGAAATAGTGATTGTCTACAGTGATCATTGCAAGAAAATTGTTCATCCTAGTATAGTATTTTGAGTTCATTGTGACCTCGATTATCTTTCCCGAGTGCATATGTCCGACGATCTCACCACACTTGAGGAATCCATCATAGTGGTACTTCTTGATTTAATGAATGAGAGAGCCATGTCAGAAAGAATAATGTCCACCGATGTCCAAGCATCATCGATGAGCGAAGTGAAAGCCTCCCTGTTGACTGCTCAAGTAGGAACATCTCAAGCCAGTGTAGAAAGAAGAACCAAGCATAAGGAAAACATAGCCAACGCGAAGTTAGTGCCATCCATTCTACTAGCTTACATACCCCCTCTGAGCGATGAGATTAACAAGGATAATGTACCTAGAGATTTTGAATACACCCTAGTCACTGCATATCTACTGAAAGGAGTACGCACCTACCACATAAATCAAGACAAGGTTACAACGTTGAAGTTTTGTGACTTCAACCTGGGGGACCATAAAGTTTACAGCATGCTCGCCCTGTATAATTACTTGATGAGAACTAAGGGAAAGAATTCAAATCTCATCCCTCAACAATGGAAGATGAACCTCGCATAGTCTACTTTTCTCAATGTTATGAAAATACTGCACTTTGGCAGACACCAGGAGGTGAATGCTTGTGTAAAATTGTTGCTAGCAAGTTACCACAAAGGATACATGTGGTTATATCATCACATAATTGTTGATCTGACGCTAATCAATAGGATCATTGGGCTTAGCATGCAGGGTCCTGATCCCCATGAGTACTATTCTGAAAATATTGCAGACCGCGCTCTTGCACAAAAGATCAAAGAAGACTATGGTGATGTTGAGAAAGGCACAAGAGGCTACAAGGTAGCTTCTATTGAAAGTGGAATAGTGCGCCTTGCATGCCAACCGATCGCAGGGAAGTTGGTACGCAAGAATCGACCAACACAAGTATTTGGATTTGTAGTTGACCTCGTAGGAAAGTGTGCAGAGGGACTACAGATGAACTAGGCGAAGTACCTGGTGAATCAACTGGAGATTGACTGCAGAGAAGCCCAGGATCAGGGGCATGAATTCCATTTCAGTTTGTTCCTGATACTGATCACATTTGTTGCATGGGAGCTATCGGAAGGCGCAACCTTCCCGGACCTTGACCCCTTTGAGCCACTAGCTATGAAGTTCAGTACATTATGGTACTCGAATGACATGAGCAATCAATGGCAATCGAATGTCATTTTCCACGCATACTATAACCAACTGAAAGAAACCATAAGGAGTGAACCTCGCATCACCCCGAACACTTTACAGAGATTCTGATCTTTGATAAAGTTCAACGCGGACTGCCACTTTATATACCTAACCCCACATGCCAATGAGCACTAGGAACAACTTCAGTCCTATTATAAGCTGACAGAAGAATACTTGGAAGAGATCACCAAGGAATGGTCGGTGGACCTGTTGATGGGCGAAAATGACCACTCATCAACTGGAAGAGTGAATCTGGTTTGGGGTTTTCCAATTAACCCAAGTCGTTTGTATTAACTTACTCTGATGGGTTTAACGACTCCATTGGCCAATCTAAAATCCTAAAAGAAACAAAATAAATCGCTAATTACTAATTACTAATATATATATATATATATATATATACAACTTATTTAAATAATATTTATATGATAGATTTGTTTATCTAATATATATATACAAGATATACAAATTATGAGTTTTAATCTGAACTCATAAAAAGTCAAATGTAGAAATGGTTCTTTTGATGAAAGTAAATAAAGAAATAAAAAAGTACTAATTCTTTTGGTTTTTTTTTAATCTATATGCATCTGTAAGATCAAATATCAAACTACTATTTAAACAGAAAAATGTAGACAGTGAAAATTATACTGCATATAAGAATTTCTATAATAAACAAGCAAATAAAAAGGAACAGACTAACCTATTAATCACCCTAAGAGTATGCATCCAACTGTTTGTATAAATCGTGCATCAATCCATCCACAAGATAAATCTATTGTGCATCTTCACACTGTTTGGAATAAATGCCAAACTGTACATTGACTAGTGTATTTAATTAATAAAACAATAGGATGCAAAATAATTACTGTGATATAATAAACTGCATAAGATAAATACGACAGTTACAACTTGCATTTTATCAGTCAACATGTTTAAGGTAAACCTTATAATATGAATTGAATGATCATTCACTATTTTCATATAACTGAAGCATAAAATCGTGAACTGTAAGAAAAAAAATAAAATATCTTGACGACATAATAATCTGTGAAGACAAAAGCTATCAACAGTCATCAAATTATCAAGATAAACAAATTGTAGACACCAACAACATTTACAGATGACTAAAGCATAAATGTAAATATTTTTTATGTCCAAATTCGAGTATAATTTGTTCACAACTAGCCCCAGGCCAAGATGATGTAATTACAAAAATAATGAGTTTTTAAATCCTTGAGAAAGGTAATTGTTTCCTCTTCTGAGATCATACATTGATTACAAAAATAAAAGGGGGATACAACCACCCAGATCATACTAAATCCTCTAAAGCTAACAAAAGTTTATTTCTGTTCATACAAAATGTATCAAAGACATAACTAGCAAGTCTCAAAGATGCCTCAGATCGATTAGTAACCATGAAATCATGAATATCCTGAAAGGAAAAGGAAAAATATAAAGATTTAGATACATATTCAACCATTAATTTGCAAATTTTGAATTAACATAACTGGCTACAAAATCTGTTGATTTTGTAGCTAGTTATTTTAGTAAATGAAATCCAATTTATTGTAAGAATAAAGCAATCTAGTTTTAACAAATAATCCTATTTTAAGATAAAAGGATCATACCTCCAACTGTAAGATCAAATCACATCAAACAATCTTGGAATTTACTATAGTTGTTGCAAATTCAACATTTTTAAATATTGCATTCCCTGTAGTCTTCATATGTTTCTCTTTTCTTTGAAAGACAGACTCCATCCTATGGTTTTTATTAGTTAAGGCATCAATCTGATCAGTGAGAGCCTTAACCTGTGACTGTAGGATGGGTACATCAGTGTAGTATTTATCGATCCAGAAACGGAAAAATTCACACTTAGACTGAGTGACGGTCTCTTGGGAACAAACATGATTGTGAATCGGAGCATATTCCACATGGACAATAGATTCATTACCAAATTTAATACCAGGAAACTCTACATTATGTTTCAGATAGGGAGGTAAATTGTCCACAAAGTTGTAGGGATGATCGAGGTGTGTCTCGAACGAAAGAGGGTCTTCTTTAGTGAGGAACCTATTGATTTTGGAGTCTGAACTCTCATGGACCTCGATCATGTTGATCGAGCTCGCATGAGAGTTCGGCTTGTTATGAAGCCTCCTTGAAATCAGCCTCTTGGCTCTCTTGTTCTTAAAATTTATATCAGCATTGCTTTTAGATATCTTTCTTGTAGATTTATTTAAATTTTTAACAGAGTCATTAAGATGTGTAGCTTGCCCATGGGTCTGCTCAATAACCTTTGGATCAAGTAAGGGTTTGTTGTAGGAGGCTGAGACACAGGCCTGGGTAGGTGAGAGGGGAACTGTAGGGTATATTAGGGTTTCTTCAATTACAGACTTGTCGATCTCTTCAACATTGGGCTTAGAGAAACCATTTCTGATTAAAAATGAGTCCCAATTATTTCTCTTCAATTCTAATTGATGCACAAGCAAGATTTTTATTAATCCATGATGGAAGAGACTCAAGTCTGATCATTTCTTTCTACACCTTTTGCCCATTTTATAAAGTTTCCTCAATAAATAATACAGCATGTTCAAGGGAAACCCCATAAAAGTCATGAGCATATGCAAATGATAAAGAAACACAAGACTGAAATGTCCTTCACAAGTGACAAATTGTTTTAACACAACAAGAAGACCGTGCCAACGAACTTTTAGTAAAGAGATAGGCATACCTTTGTCACATCCTTTTATCTTCCGAGATGTAAAGAGAAGACTCCAAGGAACTTCTTCCACCTTTGCATTTTTGAACCACCTTTGACTGCTTCCAGGGAGTCCTATAGCTTGAATTAAGAAATCCTCTATAACCTCAAGTTGGACATCACCCACTTTAGCTCTACACCCATTGAATGAGAAAGAGAATTCCTGAGCAGTTTGTAAATTGAAACCCTAAAATTTTCTAAGGAAAACGAGCCAACCATTACTCTCCAGATATTCTCTGGCATCGTCATATGAGAGCAAAGTTTGAGTGCCATTAGGTTCAAATCTAATGATAGGAGCCATGTTGAATCAACGAGCAGTCAATTAGGCACAATGCATAGGGAGGGTTTGTGAGAATAGACCAGAGCCATACCCCGTGCATGAGAAACATCAATAGTGAATGGCGTATGAGAAGAAAACTCATAATGATAAGATGGGTGTTAATTGAAATGCATGCGAAGAGGGTTTGCAAAGCCCAAGACCAGTCTTGGAAATTATGGTTGACTGCAAATTGTATTTCCAACTTTCAAAAAGTACAAGCCAGGACCAAATCATTAAAAGGAAATAAGTGCAAGACATAGTGGGTTCGATCATATGGTTTGGGAGGTTGAAAATAAAAAATAAAAAACCTAGTAATGAGGAAACATATAACCAAGAATAAAACAAAAAAAACCATACCAATGCTCAAATAAAAAAGGTCCTTTGTTGATATAACTATCAATCCCTAAGCATGCTTGGTGTTCAAGGAATCGAAACAAAGAGAATAGTCTTCATAGCAAGGAACAAGGCTTCATTAATAAACTGTAGAAACAATTTTCCTTTAATAAATTTTCAAACATAATGGTAACACAGTTGCAAGTTTTCATGCTTCGTTTTCATGCTTTCAGTCATGAACAAAGCATGAAAAAACAATAGGGAAAAGCGACAAATTACAATTGTCATTTCAAAAATTGCTCATGAAGAATAATAAGAATAGATTACCCCAGTTAGGCAGCTATATAGATCATTTAATTGATATGAAAAGTTAACAAATATGTTGGGCTGCCAACATGACCTCCTTGTTTCAGCAGATCCCATAGAAATGTCTGACATCAACAGCCTGGAACTGTGCAGGATAAACCTGGGCCCAGTAAGACAAAGAAAGAAAAGACAACGAAGAAGACTGAAGAAGTCCAGGATGTTGACAGCTTATCTGTAAGGATGGCTTCCATTACACCAGATGAAGAAGGTACAAAAATTGAACAACAAAAAGTTGAAGTACCACCGCCAAGGGATGGAGAAGACTCATCGAAGAAAAGGAAGGTCTCACCTCTTAAATATTCCTCCAGAAAGAAACCAAGAACCCCTATAACCAAGATGTGAACTGCCCTCACGTTGGATGAATTTGATTTCATTGTTGCAGTGGTTAATGATTCTTCAAAGAAAATCATAGAGAAGCAGGAGGTAAAGAAGGAACAAATGTATAGCCAAATTGAGATCGCGCTCCAAGGAGTACATCAAGCACTCCAATCTAGTTGAGCAATCTCTACTGCACCTCTGCCAGAAGTAACAACAGAAGTGGGAGATGAATCATTTCATCTCCATGAGATTGTTGATACAGTCGAAGTATGCCTTCAACATGCTCAGGAAGAAAAAGAACAGGCCACCTAGGCCCTAAAGAAAGCACAGGAGGAAATTATTGAACAACACCAAAAGGCACAACAAGAGAAGAATGCTCTCCAAGAAAAATTTGAAGAAGACAAAGCAAAGATCCAAAAAGAGAAAGAGTAGCTTCTCACAAAGCAGATAGGAATTGAAGAAGTCATCAACAAAGCATTTCTCTTTGTGAACGGATTAGACCAGAAGGCCGAAGAACCCATAGAGCGCCAAGTGACGAAGTTGGCTRAAATTATTCAGCAACTTCAACAAAGTGTCATGGAATTAGAGCTTCATACCATACCATAGACTCCACAAGAAGTGTGAAACCAACAAGAATTAAATTCTCAGAGCACAGTCGAGAGGATTAAAACACTTGTTGTAGAATGCAAAYARCTATGTAGTAGAAGTGCGCAGATATATGAACAACTATCTGAAGACCCAGAGTTGAAGAAACTGGAGTCCCAAATCCATGATGCAAAGTAGCACACAGATATAGTATAGGCGTAGCTCAAGCTCCTATCACCTATCGAGAGGATTAAGAGATCCCAGGAACAACACACTACGCAAAAACTCCTTCTTACCATGCAGAACAGAGTGATGGAAGTCACCCAGAAACTCCCTCCCAGCCAGGAGGTGGACTACCTACTGTTCGAAGAAATTGAAGGCCAAGGAACACTACTAGAACAAGTAGTTGTTACAGTTGAGAAGCAACTAGAAGGACCTATCAGTGAAGTGATTGTTCAAGAATTCGCTGAGCAAGAATCAGTAGCACAAAGACAAGTCGAAGTAGCTCAAGCCAAGCTCGAGACTTTTGAGTCAAACTTACCTAGACCTGAGTGACTCAAGATGAGTCATAGGTGAGTGTTGGGGGCCTATTATCCCTTGACCAAGTTTTGAGGAAGACCTAGTCATATTTGACTATTTTTGGGACTTCGACAGCTTGTCAAAGATAGAGTGCAACGCGAAGTGGAAATAGTGGAAGATAGACCCCTTTTTGGATCCGTTTTGGGTTTTTGAGGATAATGTAATGGGAAAGGGATGTCGGCCCATGGATTTACCCATTCTTAGGCCCACTTTTGTATGTATATATATATGTCTAGGCCATATAGAGAAGTAGTGGATGATATATCTATGTGATGTAGCCAAAGTGCCAAAAGTTGAATCTATGTGATCAAGGCTTTGTGCATTTTGTGTAAGACTTGCAGAGCTGAGTGCAAGTTCCTATGAGAGACTATAGAAGGCTTTGTGTTGTGGTGCAAGGAAGAAGGATCTGGCGAGCTGTGTAGATCTTATGTCCTATGTGGAGTAAGGGTTTTGAGGCTCTGTGTTGTAACCTAATCAAATGAAGCTAATAAAGAAAAAGACTTTGTGGACGTAGCCCCAGGGTGGGGGTGAACCTTGATAATTCTATGTTTTGTGCTCTGGGCCTCGACCTGATGCGTTTGTCTCTTCCTTTGCTAAGTGCTTTGATATGTTTAGATAGATCTATTTATGCTTTGTGCTTCTGAGATATGAATAAATGTTAGATCTGGTATGTAAAATGCTTAGTGCTTGATCTGCCGAATCTAATCAATCATGTTGTGGCTAAGTGTTGAATTATCTTAGATCTAAGTACATACTGTGATGCTCTCTGCTATATGTGAAGTATCATAAGGGATGAATATTGATGAATAATCTATGCTAGGTGATTGATAAGTGTTATAATCACCGATCTGTGTCCCATCTAATGTTGCTGACACCTGAGTCTTGCAACCACCCTTGCTTCTACCTCGAGTGAGACTTCATCTTCTTCATAGGTGTTTCCGAAAGGGCCGGTAGTTAGGGTTTTTTTGGTGTGATATTGTAGTGTTGAACCTTGGGTATTCCCTTATGCCAACAGAGGGGTGGTTCAGTGCTAGGGCGTGGAATCATAAAAGGTTGCCTGCATGTAACTGGAACTATTTCTGAAGTGTTGGGGGTAGATTTAGGGGGTGCGCTATATTGACAATTGCACATTTGTAGGAGAATTTATTCTTCGCTAGTGAGGAGGATAGTGTGATCTACCAGATTCCCAGGGTTTTGATATTTTCCCATATATGGTGGGGTAGGGTGTACCTATTTCTGAGTATTCATCACACCTTGATGTGGAATAGAGTTTTGCAACACCCTCGGGGGTGGTTGTTGAAAATATTGTTGTGGGGCCTACTGAGGGGTAGGTGGTGTTAGAGGACGTGGCACATTCATGGAATATTTCATCCATTTAAAGTCGAGGATTTGAGGGCAATGGTGAGTATAATGACCATGTTCACCACAAAGGGCACAAGGGAAGTTCGTCTGGAGGTTGTTGTTGTTCCTCCCTTGGCATTTGTTGTTATTTCCCCCTTGGTGTTTCTGGTTCCCCTAATTCTGGTTTCCCCCAATAGGTTTGTTCTATTGGGGGTTGTTTCCCTCTGGTCCTAGGTTATTATTGTTTTAGTTTTTTCCTTTCTTTTTGGCATTATTCGACTGATGGACCAGATTTTCCATATTCAGTTGTTCAAAATTTTGAAATTGTTGAATGGGAGAGGGATGAACAAAGTTAACCCCAGCGTGTGGTTGTCCTTGTGGAGGAGAAATGGGTTGTGGAGGACCAGGAAATGGAAAATATAGATTATTTTTTGGAAATGATCCGTAAGGTACATATGAAAGCGTAGTTCTTTCAATAGTGCTCAGGGTGTAAGCTGAGGTAGAGGGGGTACCAAAACTTGGTTGAACTGCAGGGTGAATAATGGGTGTCGATGCAAGTCCACTCATGGGTGGGAGGGGAACAATAGGGTATGGTTGTTGATAAGGGGGAGGAAGGTAATAAGGGGTTCCTCCATGCACTGGTTGATGTTGGGGTGTACTGCACATAGGTGGTGGTTGGATGTATATATTTTGGTGTGTTGTGGTACCAATCAATCTGTCTACTGAGTGAGACATCCCAGGTTTGTTCTGGCTAAATGGTACAGGTCTCAGGGCATCAAGTACTATTGTATATAAGTATCCTGACTATGAATAAATGTGGTCATACTGTTGAGCCTTGTTGATGGTTTCCTCTTCACTTTGGGGGAAGGTAGAGGCCACTTCTTTGGCAAGGAGAGGGACGAGTGATCTAAGAAACTGATTGAGGCATTGTTGTTTGGTGGTTTCTTCTTTGCATAAACCATGTCATCGATGTCATTCATGAAAGTGGTCGAAGATATGTGTGGTTGAGGTTTGTTTAAACTTAGAGAGAATTTATAGATGATTGTCATGGTGAATTGGTAGTTGAAATAAGGTCAAAAATCTTTTGGCCAGTGATTAAAAAGTCACATGGGAGCCTGATTTTTTGTCTACATACCACTTGGTCGATGGACCTGTGAGTGTGCACTGAAATAACCTTAATCAGATAGAGTCATCCATGATGTTGTTTGAATAGCACCATAGGTGGAAGGTCATGAAATGGTTGGAAGGATATTCTCCCACCTTTCCTTCAAACTTGGGAATGTCCGAAGGTAGTTTGGTAGGCATTGCAGGCCATGTGGGGTCATGCAATATAGGATCATTTGTGAGCTTGTACATATCCGATATGTTGAGGGAGGACAAATATGGCATCTGGAGTGGCGATGGAGGATTAGTTCCAGCCATGGTGTGAGTGGCTTGTGTACCTGAACCATGAGGGGGGTTAGGTGAAGTTGTACATCCCCCTTGGGAAGAAGGTTCCCCCCTGCTTCCTTGTAAAGGATATCTAGTGGATGGTTGACCTTGGGAAGTGGAACCAAGAAAAGTTGATCCCAATATATTAGTACTCACAGGGGTGTGAGAGGGTTGGGACGATGAGTTGGTGAGACTAGGAACTTCTCCTAGAAGAGGAGGGAGGTTCTGAAAGCATTTGGAACAATGAGAATTATTTGGGTCCCCTATGATGTTCGACTAGCAAAGTGAATGTGTGTGAATGGCGATGAGAGTAATAAAATGAACAAGAGATTTTGTATAATTTTGAACCTTCACAATATATCTCACAATCGTATGTAATCACAAGAGCGTCATACATAAATCAATTGAAAAATAATCATACATGTGGGTAGGTGGATTTTGTCCACGTGGGATAACAAAGAAAACAAATGCTCGTGTCCTAAAAAAGATGTAACATCCTTCCTCTTAAATAGCACTAGACCTTCCAATAGCACTCAACAATGGGGTCTAAAGCCACCAGAAGAGGAACTAGTGAAGGATGAAATAATCATTTATAATGAGGGGTAGAGGGTGCATATCTTGAAAGAGCTGGTGATATTTCCCAATAGCCACACAAAATCTGATGAATGTGCAATTGTAGCCCACAATTGCCACCTGGGTAGATGTCCTAAAATTTGGCCACCAGGTACCTCAGTCAAACTGCGACATTTAGATTTTCGGCCTAAAAAATGGATCATGGGATGGATCCCATCCAAGAGGTGGGTGCCTCAAGGGGGGACACATAGAACAAACGGACCTCGACCTTCGACCCTTCATGGGTATCTCCCTACCTTATGGTGTTAAGAAGACTTGACTTGGAGGATTTTAAGGTTCCCTATTTGTCAACTTTTACTGTTTGAAGATGTGAGAACCAGATAATGGGGATTTATTTGGATGCCTATCCCTGAGATCCTACCTAGACTAAATCTTTATTTTGGCAGCTCTTGTGGAGGAAAACTTAGTGTTCTTTTAGAAAAAAAATTAAATGTGGTTGTTTGAGATATTGGGGGTGTGAACCAATATCATTTGAATTAAGTGGGAGTGGATAATTCCTTCAAGAAAAAGTGGGACATTTCGGAATCCCTTTGGAGGAAACCTACTTCAACCTCCACAATTTGAGATGAAATCATGTGAGTGAGTAGTGACTTTGTATGTAAGAAAGTGATAAAATGTGCCAAATTTTTAATAAGTTAGGTGTCACCTTGCAACATGTGGACTTTGTGTGGTCCTTACAAGTCTTGATTACCTATCTTACTAGATGCCAGTGGTACAACCTTGCAGAATTTTAAAGTCTTTAAAGAAATAGTATGTGGACATGTGGGTCCTTACCAATCCTTTAAACTACCCAATGTGATTTGATCTAAGAAAGATTTAAGAAACTATCCTAGATTGAAACCATGTGGGAATGTATGGGCTCATTACAATAATATTTAAACTCCCCTAGTGATGTAAACTAAGAAAGTAACTTCAAACTATCCTATCTTTGCAACATGTGGGAATGTTTGGTCCCTTACAAATTTAAGATGTTTTGAAAAGAAACTAAGAGGGGGCCCTATGGGGGCTTTGCACTCTCCTAAATATTTTTTTTTTAATGGAGATGAAATCTTCCCTCAATCATCTTTTTGATTCTCAAGATCACTCTATGGTGTGAGAGAAGATCATACTTGATAATTGAAGTTCAATTTCTATTCCCAATGCAAGTATTTATAATTGTGATAGTGAATGATTCCAACTTATGTTTTACAACCAAAACAAGCCATCCATGTGGAAATTCAAAGAAAAAAGAGGAAAAAATATGGTTTTTAACCCCTACGTGTCTATGTTTTGACTAACCCTTCATGTCGAGAGGGAATCTAAGTGTGGTGCATATTACAAATTGCATAGAGTCAATATTTAGAAGGCTAGGGGCCTTCCAAACATCACAAAAAACTCTTACAATGTTGGATTTCTGGACAGATGCACGGGTCACAGAGAATACAGAGGCGCATGTGGCGCCAATGCGCAAATAAATAATGACTTGTTGGTGCACATGTGAAAAATTCATTGGGAAACACAGTGATGTTGGCACACATGCTCGAAAGACGCGCCCAAGGGCAGAAAAACCCACACACGTTTTGATACGTGGCTGGGAAGAAAATTTTGAATGAAATTCTCTTATTCCATCTCTGAATTTAGCCTTTTGCAGGTAGGACTGGGCCGGTTATGATCCCTACAAGGTCAATACATCAAAAAGAAGTGCTTAAACAACCCAAATAGGGAGGAAATCGATACCTTATCCCCAATATGGTCACCAATTTGTTGTATCATTTTCACCACTTGGATGAGCAAAAGAGGGACAACTACAAGTCTAGTTGGGTCAGCTAAACAGGACAAAAGTTAGTGCAAGAGTTAGAAACATCAAGCACAAGAAATAAATAAACAACTAAGCTAATAAGAACTAAATAAACAAAACTAAAGTTCATAAGGAAATTAGAACCAAAATCAACCAAAAAATTGATCAATATTCATGCCACCAATGGATAGATTGTATTAGTGGGCAAACACCAAAGAGAAAGGGAGACTTATGGGTCCCCTCTTCCTACAAGGGAGGTATCTTGATCCCCTATGTGAGATCTCTTCTTACAAATGGGAAACTAAAAAAGGAAATGATGAAGAAATTCAAAGCTCATTCCCTCAAGAGGTGAGGAGAATAGCTCAATGAAATGATGCTAGTATTCTCCAAGAAGGAAAGAGGTTCCTTATAGGAGAATAGAAGTAGAATAAAAATAGAAATATATTCTTGATTTCATAGTGCACCCATGGCCTCTTTTTATAGAAAATCTTTGAGGCATTATCCAACCGGTCTTTAGTGTGAACATGGGGCCCTTTAGGGCACCTTTAGGACTTTGACCAACCCCCCACTCAGATTCAGTTTGGATTTGAGGGTCAAATTGACTTGGGAGATGAACTAGAAGTGGGTGGGAGGCCGACCAGAATCATAAATGAATCATTCTTAGGTGTGTGTGGCTTTTTGTTTACACAGTCGTACATCGGGTGCATGTGCGCTTTTCCTACATTTTCGACTGACGCACATGTGTGGGCATCCTTTATTTGTTGAGTGCATGTTGATTTTATAGCCAATTGTATAGTTTGTACCCTTTGGAAATTCATTTTTTGGGACATGAATGAACTAATAGGTGTTTGGAGATGTTGGATTCCTGTGACCATTTGTGGACATAATTTTAGTGATAACTGTTGTTGGGGAAAATCACCCTATGGACTAGCAAATAGAGTTCAGACTTTGCATGCAGATATGACCGAATAGAAATTACTTTCTACCTTCATCCCTAGATTTAAATCCCCTTTTCTTAGTAAATGCATGGAAAGATCAACCTACCTCGTTCCTGACGTTTGATGTCGATCCTCTGTTATGCTTGATTACTTGTTCGCAATACTCCTTCCAAAGATGACCTACATCCAAGACAAGCAACAACTATGCATGCATACTACTTATATACTAACGGGTTAGAAATCAAAACATATACTGATCAAAATATATACTGATCAAAATATAAACAATTCATGAATTGGGATGGGAAAAGCATTATCTTTATTACTTAGAATGAGACAACTTACAAAAGCTGAGACCGACCACCGCTCCTTGAACCTGATCTTGGGCTCCTCTTCTTTTGTCCTTCAACTGATTTTCTTTGAATCTCCTTTGGCATAAGGAAAGGATAAAGGGTTGGGACAATGGGAATACGTAAATGGGCAGATTTTCTTTGCAATATTTTTCCTCTTCCAAATGGGACCCCTACCCCTTCTTTTATAATCTAGAAGGAGCTAGGTATTTGGACAAACCCTCGGCCATGCATGGCCGGGACTTTCAGTTAACTCACCTATAGATTTTTGTTCCATCGACAAATTTCCTTTTTTCATGATTCTAAAGGTCCACATGGGCTGTAGTGGGCCTACTAGCATGGACACTGTAGATTCACGTGGGCTGTAGTGGGCCAGCTAGCGTGGACTTTTAAAAATGGAGTTTTTAGAAGAGTTGTTTAGTAGTTTTTTTCAAAGAAGGGCTATGAGATAGCCTGATGCCAGGTAAGCATGTCTGGTGCAATTTAGGGTTAAAACAGATGCCCCCTATTGTGTGAGGTCAAAAGAGAATTTGATGGCCGAAATACATTACCAATGTTTACTGATGTGCCGAACGATTGAACCCAAAGATCAGGAACTGGGAGGTGCCATCTACAAAATAACAAATGTCTCACCGAGGTGGGCATACCCATGCTCGGGATAAAATAGAATCATGGATACCAATCAAATACACTGTAGATCCATGTCAAATAACTATAAAGAATACCCACAAACAATACACAGTGGAGATACATCTCGAAATAAGAAAGATATACATATAGAGTATCCATCTTCCAGAAGCTGATTCGACCTGATGGTTGGAGATGAGATCTTCAGAGCTTGAGCAAAAAATTCAAAATCTTCAAAACTCAGGTAGGAGTGTAATATGAGTGTATGACTGCACTACCCAGAGGTCTTCGATGGCTCATCGGTCATGGACTTGATAATCTTGATGATCAAACTAAAGGCTTCAGTGATTTCGAACAAGGACTTCATTGGATGTTCAAGATGGTTGGGTATGAGGACAAGAGACATATTGCAGAGAGGCCAACTCAGGCTTGGTGACAAACTTCCCTTGGATAATAGCATGACAAAAAATGATACTTAGGTAGCATGGCATTAATCATAAGTCTATGAATCAGGAGGCAACACAAACTCTCCATATGTTTGGAAGGATAACCAAACGGTGGAGGACACAACTCTATAGAGAAAGAAAAGATTTCTAAGGTCGTACTACATCCCATAGTATGATGAAAAAATGGACAAATTTTCTTTATCCAAGGGCAACTCATTATGATGCCAATAAAGAAAATACTTTTCCCTTCCTCTTTTTGGGGTATATTTGATTTTTTTGTTCTTTTTCAATAATTTTGGAAAAAAGAATAAAGGAATATTACGTTACAAAGGAGGAACAAGTGTTGCAAACATAAAATCTCAAGGAAGAAGGACAAGACTAATGTTCTAGTAGAATGATACTTGGGCAAAATCCTCCGGGGGCCAAAGGTGTTAAGACGCAGAAGAAAACTATTACAAGGCTGGTATATAAGGTATGCAAATGCGGTTGATAAAACACACAATGGTAACGTCCTTCGATGTAATTTTAACGAGCCCAAAGAAGGTAAGCTCGGTGTTTTTTCATATTTAGAGAGTCTGAAAAAACATAAAAGGAGACTCCATTGGGGTACCTTTTTCGAATATAGTCTAGTCGGTTCGAAAAAGGGGTAAACTAGCATTGATAAGACGTTGATTCAAAACCATTTTAACGAGTGTGATAAGGACAAGATCACTTGGCCATTTTTTCAGTTTTAAGAAGTCTGAAAAAAGATTAACTATGGACTCCGTCAAGAATATTCTTTTGGACCAATTTAACGAGTGTGAAAGAATAAGGTCACTCGATGATCTTTTCAATTTTAGGGAGTCTGAAAAGAGCTTAACTATGGACTCTGTGGGGGTTTCTTTTTTATAAGTTTAGTCCCTCAGGCCCGAAAAAGGGATAAAATTATACCTGAGAGTACTCTTATAAAGAATGGAATTTCCATAGAGTATACCTTTGTTCATACAGTTGACCGTCCGGACCGAAAAAGGGGTAAACTACCGTCGGACAGACGTGACTTCAAATTTCAGTTTAATGAGCGTGAAAGGCCACAAGATTTCTCAGCAATCTTTTCATGTTTAGAGGGTCTGAAAAGGGCTTAAAAGAAGACCTGTTTAAGGAACTTTCTTCTGGACCAATTGAACGAGTGTGAAGAAACAAGGTCACTCAACAATATTTTCATCTTTAAGGAGTCTGAAAAGGGCTTAAAGAAGACTCCATAATGGTTACTTTTCTCAGTTAATCTGGATGAGATCGAAAAGCATAAATGCAGTCTCGTCGAATGTTGCTTTTGGATCTCAAAGCGAGCTTGAAAAACAACAAAGTTAGCTCATGATAGACTCTTTGTTGGTCGATACCTGGCATCTCCTTGGGGGAGTTGTATGCTCCGATGAAAACATTATCTATGACAGGGGTTCTAGAGATATTGATAGGTGTCGTTTTAGCAATGGTTTCCATAGTACTCTCAGCATAGATCTTGTGTGTAGCTAATGGATTAGTATGACAAGACCTATCTCTAGTCATAGTCAGGGTGAATTCTCCTGCTTCGATTCAGCTTAACTCTGGGAGGAAATATGATCTGTGTTGAAGATCTTCCTAAGGTTTGTCTGGACTAGTCATTTCTTCAATTACTGCTTCGTCAGAGGGCAAGACTAAGTCTAACAAATCGGTGTTAGAAAGAGAACCATGAGCCCAAATAGGCTCTAGAAGTGGATCTAACTCTTGTGCAGGAGTTGGATCAGTGTTAGTTGAAGCTTGCTAGACTAAAGAGTATGCTACTTCAGCGGTGGACAAGGGCATGGACATACCCAAGTGCCCTGCCTCATCCATCGTGGATAATGGGGAAGGAAGTATCCACGGATCATTGAAGTAAGTCATGCAGAATGACGAAACTTGAAAAATCTCAACCTTATGGTGATTGGATATAAACTTGATATCGCCTTGAGGGGGCGAGTAATCAAAGGTCCCCATCAAAGATGGGCACAAACCAACCCCTACGTTGACAACACCTGGTTGAGGATTATCAATCATCAGGACTGTGGATGCCCCCAATGCAGGGTCAGGTCTGGAGAAAGACAATTGATCGATGGTCACTATCCGACCCTCATGTGGAAACAACAAGACCCAGAAAATTGTAGAAACCACAACTTGCATGGCATAAGTCCAACTCCTTCCTAACAAGAGGTTATAGTCGAGGGGAGCATCGACTACCTCTACTTCGACACACACGGTCTTCCCTCTTAACTACACAGGGAAAGAAGGAATGATACCATGTGGTAGGAATGAACGACCGTCAAAAGCGGTGAGAAGAGTAGGTGACGGAGACAAAACGGGTTGGCCAATGGCCTTCCAACATGCCAATGACATAACACATGTCAAGGCACCCTCATCAACCACCATGTGAAAAATATTCCGAGTAAGAGTTTTCATGGGATAATCCACTACTATCTGAAATGCTATGTTGTAAGGAAAATGAGGTTTTAAGTCAGTTGTATCCAACATGATTGTACCTGGATTACAAGTCTCAGTAGGTCCTAAAGTGGTTAACAAGGCTTTCCTCTGAGAAGGGTAGCTTTGGAGGACCTCCAAAGCGGACATCGCACAAGGGGTTTGTGATAAATCTTCCACCATAGAGTAGTTCTGGGCGACCCTTGCATTTGGGTTATAAGAAGCTTTTTTGAATGCGCCTTTGGGAATGTGTGTCATTGTTTCGCCCAACATCTTCTCAATCTGTAGAGGAAGAGATGGGAGTTCATGTTCTTTACCCTTCTCAGAAGTGCTTGGACCACTGTGCGAAGTATTTACAGTCGAGACCACGGTGGCTTAGACTGACGATAGTGGGTTAGGAGATGAAATATCTCCTGTGGGGACAACCATGGTGGGAATTAAAGAATTTCTAGAAGGAGTAACAACATTTGTTTCCTTTGCTGTGTGGAACACTGTCTGGTGCTCGTGAAATTGAATTGGTACAATAAAAGGTGCCAAGAAATCAGTGGTTGGGGTTTCAACCGGGCCAAGAGTGGTTTCTTCAAGGTCCAAAATGGTCGATTCCTCTAGGATTTGTTTGAGCACAATGGTTTGTAACCCAGTCGCTTCAAAAGACCCTTGTTGATCTAGCTTTCGCCTTAATGGTGGCAGGGGTGGCTCCAGTGTAACCGACGACAGGCCAATAAGCCTTCGTGATCGGCTGAGCTTGAGATCCTCCACTATGTGAGAAGATCCAAGACACTCTAAAGGTAGTCTAAACGTTCAAAATTAACACACACTAAAAAAGGCCCTAGAAGATAAGACAAGCAAACACTAAATTAATTGGAAGAACAGTTACAACAACCAACACTAAAGCAACTTACTAGTACAAGTGCAACTCGAACATGGAAGAATCCTCTGGATATACTCTACAAAGTGTGGCCGGATGTATATCCTAGGTATTGCAGTATACCCCTGCAGTCACCTATGTATGTCCCTAAAAATATTGGAAACTAGGTTGCCAACGCGTGAACAGTCACCAGGCGGGTACAGTTGAAAGTCAGGTAGACCACAATGAGTAGGGTATCGAGCCTGAAACCTGTCAAGGGTATCGAGAGAAAATGTTCCAGAAGGAAACTGAGTACCTTGAATGGATTCAAGACCCATGAAGCCCCGTGGAAAATGCAAACAACGGAATCCCAAAACAAGCCCTCTATATGTGTTCTCCACTACGATTGGTCTAGCTTTGGAGGGGTTATCTCCGCTACCTTTCCGCACACAACCTCATGTTTATCCCTTGTGTTAGAGAGGGGTCCCAGATAGGTCCCAGATAACTTTCACGACACTGGACTTAGACACTCCCTATCTCAGACTCCAATGTTTGATTTAAAATGGCCTTGAAGAGTTTCCTCTCCAACCTAATCCAAGGCTCTAGTCCTGAACTAGTTTGTGAACCCTATAAACATAAAAGTCTAGTAGATTTTAAATTTATCACTACTTTTATGGATTTGTCTTACTTCAAGGGGTATGAGGGTGAAACTAATTATGTGTAAAAGATGAAAGAAAAAATGAATGAAAAAGCTGGAAACAAAACTTTTACTGAATGCAAATTTCAACAACTTTTCAGAAGAAATATTTTTTAATTTTTCTAAGATTTTGGACAGCAAACTCAAAAGAATTTCACTCGACTATGAGCTACTTATGATCTAAGTGAACTTCAAAAAACTTATGAAATAAAAAACTTTTCCCTGGCTAATGATGCAGAAACACACTCTTCAACCAAATAAAAAAAGAAAAGAGATTTTTTATTTATTTATTTAAATGCTAGTAAAGCAAGAAAGGGAAAATACCGACAAGCAAAAAACCAAGAAAAACAATTCTAGCCTAAATCGTAGATTGCAAAGAATTAGGTTGAAAATCACACACTAGCAATTCTAAAAACAATGACTCTCACACTTGTCTAAAAACCTTTACAATTCTTTTATTTTTATGAGAAAAAGTAAGCTAAGAGTAAAATTAATCCTAAGCTACTGACTGTTCAAACAGAGATTCAAACCCCTGAGAGGAATACTTCTTATCAAGGTAGAGGATGACTGCCTTACCCTTAACAAAAAGTAGCCTGTACAAGCATGCGACTGTTACTCAAACAACACGCGTGCGAACATGTGCTGAACAGAGATAGAGGGTGTGTACACACGGGCTGACCTTGTACAGGCCGCGTGTATATCTAAACTCTTAGAAAAAATGAAAACAAATAGACCAAACCAGGAAGAGACCACTGATATTGATAACCAAGATCCCTTGAAGGCTTCGATACTCTTTATAACAGAAAAAAAAATAATGTAAGGAAAAAATGATAAAGCAAAAAAAATTTGAGATGGGACTTCTAGAAAACAAGACTCAGACAAAATTCAATAAAACCCCCTAAGAATGTGTGATTCTGATAGGGAAGAGGATGACTGCATCTTAAGTCCTCTGAGATCTACATGCTACTGCTACCTCTACAGCTAGCGTTCACACGCAGGCTGTAAGAGCGTAGGGCACGGGTACACGTGTTCAGACCTTGTGCAGGGCGTGTGTACCTCTGTGGGTAATGAAAAACACAGTCAAGCAAAAGTCAGGGAAATATGGTATGGAAAACTAGACTCCCTGCTAGCTCAGACCTTACAGAAACGAAAAGAAAAGACATGCACGAAAAACTAGTCTTTAAACTACCCAAAAACTAAAGAAAATTTCAGGAACCCTAGAGAGTTTCCCCAGTATGGTCGCCAATTCTGTTGTTGGGGAAAATAACCCTACAGACTAGCAAATAGAGTTCAGACTTTGCATGCAGATATGACCAAATAGAAATTACTTTCTACCTTCATCCCTAGATTTAAATCCCCTTTTCTTAGTAAATGCATGGAAAGATCAACCTACCTCGTTCCCGACGTTTGATGTCGATCCTCCATTGTGCTTGATTACTTGTTCGCAATACTCCTTCCAAAGTTGACCTACATCCAAGACAAGCAACAACTATGCATGCATACTACCTATATACTAACGGGTTAGAAATCAAAACATATACTGATCAAACTATAAACAACTCATGAATTGGGATGGGAAAAACATTCTCTTTATTACTTAGAATGAGTCAACTTACAAAAGCTGAGACCAACCACCACTCCTCGCCCCTGATCCTGGGCTCCTCTTCTTCTGTCCTTCAACTGCTTTGCTTTGAATCTCCTTTGGCATAAGGAAAGGCTAAAGGGTTGGGACAATGGGAATACGTAAATGGGTAGAGTTTCTTTGCTATATTTTTCCTCTCCCAAATGGGACCCCTACCCCTTCTTTTATAGGCTAGAAGGAGCTAGGTATTTGGATGAACACTCGGCCATGCATGGCTGGGAGTTTCAGTTAACTCACCCATAGCTTTTTGTTCTGTCAACAACTTTCCTTTTTTCGTGATTTTGAAGGTCCATGCGGGCTGTAGTGGGCCTGCTAGCGTGGACACTGTCGATCCACGTGGGTTGTAGTGGGCCAGCTAGCGTGGACTTTTAAAAATGGAGTTTTTAGAAGAGTTGTTCAGTAGGTTTTGGCAAAGAAGGGCTATGAGATGGCCCAGTGCCAGGTAAGGATGTTTGATGCAATTTAGGGTTATAACAATAACACTCTCATAGGATTTCCCAACACTCATAGCAATTGAAGCACACAAATATATTATACCCAGCCTATGCCACCCAAGAGAATGGACCCCCAACATTTTCTTCCACGCAGTCCCTCAGGAATTCCTTCTCCTTCCAGGGATCCAATGCAACTGGTCCAGAATATCCATGTTGGAACTCTCAAGAATATCAGCTGTGAACAAAGATGGAAACAGGCCAACGCATCTCAGACATGCAGGCCTCAAGTCATGGCTGGATTACACCAACGACCTCTACATCCAACAATACCATGGCTATTATTTAGCAGTTCATTTTCCTTTCCCCAAGCCATGATATAGATGAGGAAAGATGAATAGGTGACGAAAATGAATGAAGTGAGATATCCACGCAAGGTGTGAAATAGTGAAAAATTGAGTGAATGAAATGCATGAGCAGTAGAGAGAGAGAGAGAGAGAGAGAGAGAGAGAGAGAGAGAGAGAGAGAGAGATAATGAACTAATGAATGGATGAACCAACACCCCCAACAAACTAGGGGCAGGTTTAAGAAATTAGTGGGGAATCAAGTGTTGTAAATACTAAAACAACTGAGGGGGGGGGGGTGAATCAGTTGTTTATGAGCTTAAACAATTTTATACCTTTTAAATTATTATTAATCTGCCTTCAAGTGATCATCAACAACATGCAACATATGTATAGTAAAAGTAAAAACCATCAGTCACACATAAAGTACACACAGAGACAGATTTTCATGAGGAAACCCATAAAGGGAGAAAACCTCTTCTTCTTCGAAATGATAGGCAGTCTTTTTTAGTTCTGTACATCATTTATAATTGAGCACAAACTCAATGTGAGACTGCTACCTCTGTTTTACAAGATGCAACTTGTTTGAGAGCTCCAACTCTCTGGTTTCTCTAGCACCCACTAGAAGGAAGCACCAACTCCTTGAGTATTCCAGCACCAACTGGATGGAAGCACCAACTTCCTGAATCTTCCAGCACCAACTGGATGGAAGCACCAACTTCCTGAATCTTCTAGCACCAACTGGATGGAAGGACCAACTTCCAGTTACACAGGCTCCAACCTGCATAACAGAGAACACCTGTTCTCCCTAGCACCACCCTGCCACCCTTGTTTCTCTGGATACAACCAGATGGAAGCTACAACTTCTTGTGTTCAAGAACCTACTTGAACTTCTGAGGACAACAGTCCTCCTGAGCACCTCCCAACCACCCTCTAATATTAAAGAATGAATACACAAACAATTTATGCAGATAAATCACTTCTTACCATTCTTTCTCTGTTCTGTAATTCTTCTCTTCCTCTGTTTGTTTAGCAGGTCTTCTCTGCATCAACTTTTTCTACTCATTTTGCTCTGCTTCTGCTCTGTCTATAATTCTTCTCTGCTTCTGCTCTACATTTCATCTCACCCGGGTTTTCTCAATTTCGTGCTATATTTCTGCTCATTTTCTTTTTCTTACTGTTTATTCCTTTTCCCTTCCGAACAACCAACTTCCCACAATCTGTCTGGTCTTCTTTTTTGCATCCCTCACCAACGGTTCCACTTCGCCTTCCCTCAGCCCAAACAAGAACACCTGTCCTGGCAACTGAAATTCTAACCAATTCGTCATTATCAGTCTGTTTCCCTTAACAGATTCATAACTGAAGCATTAATGTGTGAGAAAGAACAACAGCCCCCTGATCACTTTCAAACCTTATCCGCACCGTTGGATAATCTTTATTATTCTTGCCTTTTAAATCGGGTTTCGGAATTTCGACATTTCTTTGCCCAAGTGTCTCGACGCGATCTCTGAGACTCCGAAATGGACTTTATTCTTGACTCCTTCTCTTCCCGTGACCAAGGGCTGTGACCAAGGTTTTATGTGGAAGGCGCTTTTGTGATTTTTCATATCGCGAAATCGGAAGTCTTGATGTTCAAAAATCTTGTCAATACCAAAACCCGATCTCCGACATTCTTTATAGAAAACAGATCAATGATCCAGATTATATTTAGATCTGACGGTTGTTATCACATCGTGATTTCGCATATCGCAGTTTCGTAATAGAGATTAGATCAACGGTCCAGGTCAGATCTTGTCTCAATGGTTGCGATTGAATCGTAATATCGCGTATCGCAATTTCATAAGACTCGTTGCATTTGTTCACATGCCACTCCATGTTGCGATCCCCGAAACTCTGACACAGGTCTAGGATCAACGGTCCATATCAAAGCCTGATCTAACGGCTCAGATTACATCGCGATTTCGCATATCGCAAAACCGACACTCCTGATGTCAAGTGACTTTGTCACTTCAAAGTTCCGATCCCTGATGTCGATGCGCCCCTTTTCATGCGCTAGCCCTGCTGGCTATAGGCCTTGGCCCATATGACCGTCAACACATGACCTCGGTCAAACCTCTCATCGGGGTTTCGACATTTTCGATGTCACCATGCACATGCCTATGGCATTCCCGATCCTCCGATCCCTGATTCTCTGATGAAGGAAATCAACGGTCCATATCTCATTCTTTCTTTAACGGCTGCGATCAAATCACGAAATCGCATATCATGATTTCGGGGTTTTCGTTGTCAAGTGAATTGGACATTTCAAAGTCCCGATCCTCGATTCTCCGATGAAGCCTCCTGTTGAGCTTCTCCCGGTGGTGCCCGATCGCTGCCATGCTTATCTCCCTCATAGCTTCTGCAGATCTGACGGCTGGTGGGTGTCTGCTTCCGATCTGACGGCTCAGATCCTCTCTCTGACAAGGGCTGTAAAGTATGGTCCAGATCCATTTTGGATTCAATGGTTACGATTGAATCGTGATCTTGTTGCAATGGGATTCCTGTCTGTTACAAACTTGCCATCAATGACAACCATTCGCTGTCTGTTCAATATGTGCCAACAATCTCCCCCTTTGGCATTGATGGCAACACAAGCACCCATATGTTTTCAGACTCGACTATGCTCTATATTCGGACTCGACTCT
>ML778982.1:1693523-1728117 GCA_009831015.1 Picea engelmannii
AAACTCTAACTTATCATCCTTGTTGGCTAGCACAACAGGCTTTGTATATCCAGTCTCTACTACATCCCAAACATTAGCACCCAAGGCCATTAAATATGTTCTCATTCTAATCTTCCAGAAGGAAAAATTTGTTCCATCAAACATAGGGGGATTAGAGGCTGAAGTCCCTTCATGAATTGTCATGTTTAAGCTTACAGATCTACCTTTAAATAAAAGAAACCTGCTCTAATACCAATTATTGTAAATACTAAAACAACTGAGAGGGGGGGGGGGTGAATCAGTTGTTTATGAGCTTAAACAATTTTATACCTTTTAAATTATTATTAATCTTCCTTCAAGTGATCATCAACAACATGCAGCATATGTATAGTAAAAGTAAAAACCATCAGTCACACATAAAGTACACACAGAGACAGATTTTCATGAGGAAACCCATAAAGGGAGAAAACCTCTTCTTCTTTGAAATGATAGGCAGTCTTTTACAGTTCTGTACATCATTTATAATTGAGCACCAACTCAATGTGAGACTGCTACCTCTGTTTTACAAGATGCAACTTGTTTGAGAGCTCCAACTCTCTGGTTTCTCTAGCACCCACTAGAAGGAAGCACCAACTCCCTGAGTATTCCAGCACCAACTGGATGGAAGCACCAACTTCCTGAATGTTCCAGCACCAACTGGATGGAAGCACCAACTTCCTGAATGTTGCAGCACCAATTGGATGGAAGCACCAACTTCCAGTTACACGGGCTCCAACCTGAATAACAGAGAACACCTGTTCTCCCTAGAACCACCCTGCCACCCTTGTTTCTCTGGCTACAACCATATGGAAGCTACAACTTCCTGTGTTCAAGCACCCACTTGAACTTCTGAGGACAAAAGTCCTCCTGAGCACCTCCCAACCACCCTCTAATATTAAAGAATGAATACACAAAAAATTTATGCAGATAAATCACTTCTTACCATTCTTTCTCTGTTCTGTAATTCTTCTCTTCCTCTCTTTGTTTAGCAGGTCTGCTCTGCATCAACTTTTTCTGCTCATTTTGCTCTGCTTCTGCTCTGTCTGTAATTCTTCTTTGCTTCTTCTCTACATTTCATCTCACCTGGGTTTTCTCAATTTCGTGCTATATTTCTGCTCATTTTCTTTTTCTTATTGTTTATTCCTTTTCCCTTCCGAACAACGAACTTCCCACAATCTGTCTGGTCTTCTTTTCGTCATCCCTCACCAACGGTTCCACTTCGCCTTCCCTCAGCCCAAACAAGAACACCTGTCCTGGAAACTGAAACGCTAACCAATTCATCATTATCAGTCTGTTTCTCTTAACAGATTCATCACTGAAGCGTTAATGTGTGAGAAAGAACAACAGCCCTCTGATCACTTTCAAACCTTATCCGTACCATTGGATAATCTTTATTATTCTTGCCTTTTAAATCGGGTTTCGGCATTTCAACATTTTTTTGCCCAAGTGTCTCGATGCGATCTTCGAGACTCTGAAATGGACTTTATTCTTGACTCCTTCTCTTCCCGTGACTAAGGGCTGTGACCAAGGTTTTATGTGGAAGGTGCTTTCGTGATTTTGCATATCGCGAAATCGGAAGTCTTGATGTTCAAAAATCTTGTCAATACCAAAACCTGATCTCCGACATTCCGTATAGAAAACAGATCAACGATCCAGATTATATTTAGATCTGATGGTTTCTATCACATCGCAATTTCGCATATCGTAGTTTCGTAATAGAGATTAGATCAATGGTCCAGGTCAGATCTTGTCTCAATGGTTGCGATTGAATCGCAATATCACGTATCGCAATTTCGGAAGACTCGTTGCATTTTTTCACATGCCACTCCATGTTGCAATCCCCAAAACTCTGACACGGTCTAGGATCAATGGTCCAGATCAAAGCCTGATCTGACGGCTCAGATTACATCGCGATTTCGCATATCGCGAAATCGACACTCCTGATGTCAAGTGATTTTGTCACTTCAAAGTTCCGATCCCCGATGCCGATGCACCCATTTCCATGCGCTATCCCTGCTGGCTATAGGCCTTGGCCCATATGACCGTCAACACATGACCTCGGTCAAACCTCTCATCGGGGTTTCGTCATTTTCGATGTCACCATGCACATGCCTACGACATTCCCAATCCTCTAATCCCCAATTCTCTGATGAAGGAAATCAATAGTCCAGATCTCATTCTTGCTTTAACGACTGCGATCAAATCGCGAAATCGCATATTGTGATTTCGGGGTTTTCGTTGTCAAGTGAATTGGACATTTCAAAGTCCCGATCCCCGATTCTCCGATGAAGCCTCCTGTCGAGCTTCTGTCGGTGGCACCCGATCGCTACCACACTTATCTCCCTCGCAGCTTCTGCAGATCTGACGGCTGACGGGTGTCTCCTTCCGATCTGACGGCTCAGATCCTCTCTCCGACAAGGGCTGTAAAGTACGGTCCAGATTCATTTTGGATTCAACGATTACGATTGAATCGTGATCTTGTTGCAACGGGATTCCTGTCTGTTACAAACTTGCCATCAATGACAACCATTCGCTGTCTGTTCAATATGTGCCAACATCAAGAACCTCTTGGACTCCCCCCAAGAATCTCACATAACTGATCCACTCCCTTAGAAGAAAGGGTAATTAAAATAGGAAATAAACATTTGGCTCCTCAAGCCCCCTCTCTTGTGGAATCATAGGCCCCTATAACTCTAGTCCTTGTCAGTCTAACATCCAACGATGTATTTATTATTAATAATGATAAAAAAATTACAGTTCTTGGGCACACTAGCATTTTAATAATTGTTTGGTCACTCTGGCCTCTTAGCAATGTAACAATACATTATTTAAAATGGGGGCTCAAATCCCAGGGTGTTACATGGAAGAGGAAGGAACCTCCTATCACAAAAGTGGTTGGATAACTATCATAAGTTGTATTAGAAATGCCATCCAAATATAATGATCTAGGAAACCCAATGGTGACTGTAGAAATTAATTGTATTTCTTCGTCAAACACCCTTATTTATCTAGGAGCAACAATAAATGATATGATTGTCGACACTATGCATACGCTACAACTAAATCATTTAAGGACAACACAAACCTTGCTGAAATTGGTAGACAAATCAGTCATCAGCCCAACAGGAAGCCTAGATGATGTAACAGTTACCTTAGCTTCCTGGGAGTATCCCATGGACTTCTTGTTAATTCATTCAAAATCTTCAAAACCTGGGCATCCAACTTTTCTTGGTCGACCTTGGTTCCCCACTGTTGATGAATTTATTAGTTGTCAGTCTGGGGAGATTACAATTTCTAATGGAACCCACAGTTAGAAACTTGTTCTCTTTCCTCCTACCCAACCATCCACTTGAGTTCCAGTATGGCTAGAGAATCCCTATGGGGAGGATAACTATGCTCAACTACTATTAACACTTGAGAAAGCAAAGGGAGTTCAAGAACAAATCGAACAATAGATTTTAAGCCTATTTTTAACCAATGCAGAATGCATTGAGTATTGTCAATATTTCCCATAATTCACACATATTTTCATCCCTAAGTTCCAAGAGGTTTGGCATCCCTCCACTTCTACATTATTTACTATATTAGCAGTAAGTTAATAAGAGAATTCAAATGTATGAACTGTTGAAATTAGTCCAGGGAAATCCCCGTGTATAAATTCTGGCCTAGAATAAGATCAACAAAAAAAATTGATCTAAATGATCCAAGGATAGTTTGATGCTTTTGCATGGGATTACTCTGATATGAAATGAATTCACCCTGATACCTGTATACAACATATTTACACCAATGATCAAATAAGACCTATTAGGCAGCCCCAAAGAAGAATGAACCCAACCTTAAAAGACATAGTGAAAGAAGAGCTTAAAAAACTCTTGCATGTCAATTTCATTTACCCTATTTCAGATAGCAAATGGGTGTCTCCATTAGTCATTGTCACCAAGAAAAATGGCAAGTGGAGAATTTTTGTGGATTTCATGGATCTGAACAAGGCTACCTATAGAGACAGTTTTCCCTTACCTTTTATAAACCAAGTCTTGGACACCTTGTCTAGGAAGAGGTACTTTTCTTTCCTAAATGGGTTTAGTGGGTATAATCAGATCCAAATTGCCCCTGAAGATCAGGATAAAACTACATTCACTTGTCCATGGGGTACTTATTGTTATAGGGTTATTCCCTTTGGGTTGTGTAATGCCCCTGGCACCTTTTAGAGGGATATCTTAGCAATTTTTTCTGATTTAACCCATGACTGTGTAGAATTCTATATGGACGATTTCATAGTATATGGGGATGATTTTCAACAAGCATTGGACAATTTGGAGAAAGTATTGATCAGGTGTAAAGAGACTAATCTCTCCCTCAACCATGAAAATCTAAAATGATGCTCACTAAGGGGATTGTCTTGGGTCATCATATTTCTGATACTGGCATACGGGTAGATTTTGCTAAAATTGACATTATTTCTCAAATCAAAATCCCTATCTCATAAAAATAAGTTAGAAGTTTCTTGGGGAATGCTAGATATTATAGGAGATTTATTCAAACTTTCACAAATTTTACTGCCCCACTATTCAAATTATTAGCAAAGGAGGTTGAATTCCATTGGGATGAGCAATGTCATATTTCTTTTAAAATTTTAAAGAAAAATCTTTCCAGTGCCCCTGTGTTAAGTGGAACAAATTGGTCTCTTCCATTTCATATCTGCATTGATGCCTCAGATACCTCTTTGGGAGCCATTCTTGTTGGACACACCTACCACACTTAGAGGGGGGTTGAATGAGTGTGGGGCTCTTTTTCCCAAAATTCTCTCTTTACAAAAAATCCTTAGTTAACATTCAACATTTATTCATTACCCATTATTGTCATTTATAACCATTTAGATGAGAACATATATCAGCAACATATATCTGAAATATATCATCATCAAGTCATCACTACAAGGAACACAAAGAACATAAGATGTATGTACAATTTTTCTTTTTATTATGAACAACAATTTGGGGTTTATCAACAAAAACTGAATAGAGTACAAATCTACAAGAGCACTAGCTCTATAATGCAAGACTCGGCTTACACCCTCAACACCAACTGAGATGAGGCAACAATCCTCAATAGATATCAATCAGTCAATAGGTATGTGACATGTCAGTAGTGCAGCCAGTGTGTGCACGCACCCTGGCTCACTACAACCCATGTTTGCATGCGGTTAGTGTATACAAAAACTTGCGTGTACCTTCAGAGCTATTAAGGTTTATCCGTCAAGATCAACTCAGATTCTCTGCAATCAATATATCGTTCTCTTCTGTCTCTAACTATCCAATATGACCACCAGCCAGTCACAACATCTCCAAGCTCTCCAATAGCTTTTGCATGCTCCACAATAAATCAATATGAATGTTATCTCAAACATGTATAAACAACTAGTATACCATAGCAATCATGTCACAACTAAATCACAAGAGTACTGATCACTTCATCAACAAAATCATCCAAACTAAACCATATCATAGAATCCATACCAAAAGTTCCCTAAGAATTCACAACACATCAAACAATAATATCGATCAAGGCAATAATGTAACCATACCAGTGTCTCAGTGATAGATCTGAGTCCATATAATGCATATTTGGAACCTGCTTCATCATCCAAGAGCTTCGCATCATCTCAAAAACAAGTCTTCATCATTCTATCCATCATACATGCTCTGTCCTCATACAACCCGTGTTTGCATGAGCCCTGGCCCATTACAACCCGTGTATACCTCTGAAACTAGGGTTTTTGAAGCGTCGAGACTTTTGTTGTCAAGATATCCAACATTGCCGAAACTTTGATGCATCCATGAGATCCTCCTCTTGCTTTCCTCCTTAGAATAAATCTTCAATCATGCTCAAGGGATCCACACCAATAAGAAGCTCTCCATCAATACTCCAAAATATATTCTCACAAGAAGCTCTCCATTGATCCACAAAATAAAGAATGATCTACAAGAGACCATAGCTATCTTATTTATACTTTCACCCTCTAGGTCACTTAACCCATTTCTAGGTCACTTAACCCATTTTCCTTATTTTATGGTTAACCATTTTCCATAAATAGAAAGTTCTCCAATATTTATCATTTAAATATTCCTTCTTGATTTTGTCACTTATCTTTATTATTTAAATAATGATTTCTTCTTTTAGGTCACTTTGACTTCTTTGACCTTGGGGGCTTGAAGCCTTCATATGGGTTTCCTTCAACTTCGTAGAGCCATAACTCTCAAATCGTGAGGAGTTATGTGACATTCTGCATACCACCAGAAATGGCATGACACACACTATCCATCTAGAATAGTTTCACCAACAATTTCTTTGATATTCATCTCATTATTCCACATACAAGAATGGGTCCACTCAAACACAACTCAACCACAAAGCATCTTACCATGAGGGCTTTCACCATGAGGGGACCACTTTGTAGTTCATCCATTTTTTCACCTTATCAATCATGATAAGACAAAAATGAGTCATATTTTCATCAAACAAACTATGCACCATCATGTATCAATGACAAATCATTGATCCATCTTCATCTATGCATCATATAAATGATCCATCTTTATCAATTGGTTTCCACTTTGATATCTATCATTCGCATCAAGGACAATACATATACATTGTTCATCAATCATCAATCAATAAATTACTTGACATCAATCAATCAAACCATTTTCATCAATGACACATGATCCAACGATCTCCCAAGTAATCAAACCATTGGCATCAATGACAACATGATCCAACAATATTCCCCTTTGTCATTGATGGAAATACCAACATTGATGTCAACACCAATTACCAATTGTTGATGTCAACATGTAGATAAGGCATTCTCTACATCAATAGTCAATGTGACTATCTCTCCACATCAATATCTCCCCATCAATAGACATCAATCACATCAATGTTATTATCTCTCCCCCTTTGACATCAATTGAAAAGGGCCATTCTCCTCTTGGGACTGCTCCCCCTGCTTGAACTTTCCTTGGGGTTGCTCCCCCTATCTAAGTGCCTTTGATCTTCCTCTAAATTATCTCTCCCCTTTTTAACAAGGGATATCAATATGATGTAATGCTGAAAATACATCAAACATACTCCCCCTGTGACCATCGTTCCTCCTGGAATTATGCTTATGTGCTCTTTCTTCAAATATAGGGCTCTTTTCTAGGTATGCATCTGATAAATATCTCCTCCTAGAATCATGGGAATAAGAATGACCCCCCCTATCTTGTCTACAATATGAACAATATGCTACCATATGATGATACTTGGACCTGTTCATGCATCAAACTTGTTCCATACCATGCATCATGAATGTCAATAATAAAAATAAAGAATCATGAGCAATATATCAACCAAGTACATCATGAACCAAAATGTTCCCACATTGCACAACACCCATGTACATCAACCATGTTAGATATCATCCATGGAATGTATCAACCATATGCCTCTATCAATATTCCAACATGTGCATATACCAATATTCTAACCATGTGCATCCACCAATATGCCAATCATGTGCATCTACCAATATGCCAAACAAATACCATCTATGAGTGTACCATCATGCATCATCACTTGCACCATGCATCAACAAGCTAAGACTCCCCAATGATGTACAACATGACTATCAACTCAACTCACCAACTACATGTCTCAATGTGTAGCCCAACCACATGCAAAATTCATGCACCATGATAACCAACATATGCTTCCAATAATACATCATAAGATATATCAATGAAACTCAAATATGTACCAAACATGTACCCCAACAAATTATTTACATAATCCAATAGATGAGCATTTGATCAACATCAATCCATACTCATGGGTTAGTTCCCTGCACCCAAGATTTATTTTATATCATAACCCTTTCTGATCTAACTTAGAACCATGAAAACCTACAACAAACAGTGTCAGAATCTGCAATAAAAAATGTCAGAACCTGCAACATAGAGTTATACCATCACATCAAGCTGCAACCCATGTGCACTTCCTTTTTCCCAAGGCTTTACCAGTTATACGCGGCCTATTGCACAACAGAGTGCATGTGTACACGACCTAAGCATGGTCAGTCAACATATGTATGCGAATATCACCACTGTCACCCACGTATGCCTCAGTAGATGTCTTAATTAATATTCCCTTCAGTCTTTCATTCTATTCTGGCTGCTTTGTCTTCCTCACCCACTTATGTAGATGACCCTTCTCCTTAGAACTTGAGCTATGAGCATCCATCTTTTCAAAGATGTCTCCCTTTCTTAATTCATTCCTTCTTCTAGCCATGCTATGTGAAGTCTTCATCATGGACTTTCTTCTTGTGTTCCAACACTCCTGGGATTTGTGGCCAAATCCACGACAGCTATATCATCTCATGGAGTTACAATGAACAACAATATATCCTACTTGATCACGTCTCCAACACCTTGTGGTGTTATAGAATCTTACATTATATCTCCTTTCATAAGATCTACATTCAAAAGCTTTGTGACCATATCCATTACATGAATAACAATGCCCATGAAAAATACTCTCATACCTTTTCTTTGATGTTCCAAAAGTAGCTTCTTGATGTCCTCCTTGCTTTGTTCTTTTGAAATCTTCTTTGTCTTGTGTAGATGGTTGTTTTGCAACATTGTCTTCCTTATTTGATGGACTTACCTCATGCTTCTTTGAGGTGCTTGCTTAAGCATGCATATCTTCTCCTTTGTATCCAAGACCTGATTTATCACATGGTGATCTTTGACTTTCCAATACCTCATCCAAGATTCGTTAGCTATTATGAATTTGTTTGACTTCTCTACCTTCTTTCTAAGGTCAACAATTTCAGCTTCTCGCTTACAACATGACTCTTCCTTTTCATTTATTTGAATCTTCAATAGTTCCTCTATTCTTTTGGCTTCTTCAATTTGGGTCTTGAGATGAACAATGGTTTCAAAAATTTTGTTAATATCATCATCTATATTCATGTCTTCTTTTCCATTCTTTAGTCTTGTGATTTCTTCTTCCTTTTTATTGCTCTCTTCTTGTTCCTTGATCATTTATTTTAACTTCAAGATGTGCCTTTGACTCCTCCTAAGAAACTTCTTAGTGTTATCCAAAAGATAGTTATAGTGTGTATAAAAATCATCACTTCTATATCTATATAAGCCTTCTTCAATTTCCTTTTGAAGTTTTAATAGATTTTCTTCTATTCTTTTCATGGGATAATTACCATCAAACTTTACACAAACTTTTTCTATATCTTCTTCTTCACTTGTAGAGAAAACTTCATCATCATATTCATTGCAATCAAGTGATTTTGAGGGTTCTTTACCTTCATTTGAAGTATATTCACTATCTTCCTTTTTGCCAACATCAACACACAATTCTTTGCCTTCATCTTCAATATCTTCCTTTGTGCTATCCTCACTTGATTCTTTATATTCACTTGAAATGTTTTCAAAATCACATTTAGAAACAATGCATTCAAGAGTTTTTGATGATTCTTTACCTTTGATAATCTTGATAGAGTGGTCTTCAATTTCTTCCTTCTCCTTCTTTCTTTGATATGTCTCCTCTAGCTTTAGCCATAGATCCTTGGTGGAAGTGCATTGTCCCATGCTCTCTTTGATAGGGCTTGAGAGTCCACTAAGAATTGTCTTGAGAGCCAATGCATCATTCTTGTTTCCTTCCCTTTGAGATGCAAACTTTGACTTGTTCTTCAAAGGAACTGATCCACCAATGGCTACCTTTCAAATAGTTTCTCCCATTGTCTTCAAATACACTCTCTTTTCTATTCTCCAAGTGGAATAATTTTCTTCATCAAGGATTGGAACTTCAGCATCCATTTGTGTGTCTATGGATCTCCTTCAAGCTTGTTAAGGCTTGTAGTGAAGGCTCTCTCTGATACCAATTGTTGGACACACCTACCACACTTAGAGGGGGGGTCAATGAGTGTGGGGCTCTTTTTCCCAAACTTCTCTCTTTACAAAAACTCCTTAGTTAACATTCATCATTTATTCATTACCCATTGTTGTCATTTATAACCAGTTAGATGAGAACATATATCAGCAACATATATCATCAATATATCATCATCAAGTCATCACTACAAGGAACACAAAGAACACAATATGTATGTACAATTTTTATTTTTATTATGGACAACAATCCAGGGTTTATCAGCAACAACTGAATAGAGTACAACTCTACAAGAGCACCATCTCTATAATGCAAGACTCAGCTTACACCCTCATCACCAACTGAGATGAGGCAACAATCCTCAACAGATATCAATATGTCAATAGGTATGCAACCTATTAGTAGTGCAACCAGTGTGTGCATGTGCCCTAGCTCACTACAGCCCGTGTATGTACGCGGTCAGTGTATACAACAACCTGCGTATACCTTCAGAGATGTTAGGGTTTGTCCTTCAAGATCAACTCAGATTCTCTGCAATCAATATATCATTCTCTTCTGTCTCTGACTGTCCAATATGACAACCAACCAGTCACAACATCTCCAAGCTCTCCAATAGATTTCTCATGCTCCAAAATAAATCAATATGAATTCTATCTCAAACATGTATAAACAACTATTATACCATAGCAATCATGCCACAACTGAATGACAAGAGTATTAATCACTTCATAAACCAAATCATCCAAACTGAACCATATCATAGAATCCATACCAAGAATTCCCTAGGCATTCACAACACATCAAACAATAATATCCATAAAGAAAATAATGTAACCATACCAGTGTCTCAATGATATATCTGAGCCCATATAATGTAGATTTGGAACCTGCTTCATCATGCAGAAGCTTGCACCAACTCAAACACAATTCTTCATCATTATATCCACCATATGCACCCTGTCATCATACAGCCCACGTGTGCACGTGCCCTGGCCCATTACAACCCACGTATACCTCAGAAACTAGGGTTTTTGAAGCTCCAAGAATTTTTTCGTCAAGATATCCGACATTGTCGAAACTTTGATGCATCCATGAGATCCTCCTCTCGCTTTCTTCCTCAGAATAGATCTTCAATCATGCTCAAGGGATCCACACCAATAAGAAGCTCTCCATCAATACTCCAAAAGATATTCTCACAAGAAGCTCTCCATTGATCCACAAAAGAAAGAATGATATACAAGAGACCATAGCTATCTTATTTATACTTTCACCCTCTAGGTCATTTAACCTATTTCTAGGTCACTTAACCCATTTTCCTTATTTTAGGGTTAACCATTTTCCATAAATAGAAAGTTCTCCAATATTTATCATTTAAATATTCTTGATTTTGTCACTTCTCTTTATTATTTAAATTATGATTTATTCTTTTAGGTCAATTTGACTTCTTTGACCTTGGGGGCTTCAAGCCTTCATATGGGGGTCCTTCAACTTTGTAGAGCCATAAATCTCAAATCGTGAGGAGTTATGTGACATTCTTCATACCACCAAAAATGGAATGACAAGCACTATCCATATAGGATTGTTTCACCAACAATTTCTTTGATCTTCATCTCATTATTCCACATACAAGCATGGGTCCTCTCAACCAAAACTCAACTACAAAGCGTCTTCCAGTGAGGGATTTCACCATAAGGGGATCACTTTGGAGTTCATCCATTTGTGCACCTTATCAATCATGATAAGACAATAATGAGTCACATTTTCATCAAATAAACTATTCATCATCATGTATAAATGAAAAATCATTGATCCATCTTTATCTATGCATCATATCAATGATCCATATTTATCAATTGGTTTCCACTTTGACATCTATCATTCTCATCAAGGACAATACATATGTACATTGTTCATCAATCATCAATCAATCAATTACTTGACATCAATCAATCAAACCATTTGCATCAATGACACATGATCCAACAATCTCCCAAGTAATCAAACCATTGGTATCAATGACAACATGATCCAACAATTCTAGTACAAAGAGAAAACCAACTTCCCTATGCTATCTACTTTGTTAACAAAAAATTGTTCTCTACTGAAGTGAATTACACTATCACTGAAAAGGAATTCTTATCAGTGGTTCATGCCATTAATAAATTCAGACACTAGATAACAGGGTATGAGGTTTTTGTATACAAAAACAATTCAAATATTAGGTTTTTAATGCATAAGCCCGTGACAAACGATAGAGTTACTAGATGGATGGTACTATTGTAAGAATTCAATATTACTATCATTGACAAACCTGGAAAAGATAACCTTGTTGATGATTTCCTATCTAGACTTATTCATCTAGGTGATAATTCCCTAGTGGATGAAAATTTTCCAGATGAAAGTCTATTTGTTATTTATACTTACATTCCTTGGTATCAAGATGTGGAAAACTATATTGCAATAGGGAAATTACCTCAGAATTTGTCCCTCCGAGAAAAACACAGGATTATTCAGCTAAGTGCAAATTATATGTGGCATGATGACTGTCTATATCATACATGACCTGATTTGGTGATTAGAATATGTGTACGAGAAGATGAGATGTATGATATCTTCAAATCCTGCCATGATGGCCCATGTGGAGGCCATTTTTCTAGAGGACAACATACAAAATATTGTAGACAAGATACTATTGGCCAACCATTTTCAGGGATGCGAAGAAATATGTGGCCAGTTGTGATGATTTTCAGAGGATGGGAAAACCAACTGCAAGTGATGAGATGACTCTCCAAGCTCAGGTAGTAATTAAACCATTTTAGAAATGGGCATTGGACTTTGTAGGCCCTATCAACCCCATGTATAGAATAACAAGATATATACTGGTTTGTACATATTATGTGAATAAATGGGTAGAGGCTAAAGATTTGTACTCTGCAAATGAACAACCAGTTGTTGATTTTCTATTTGAAGACATGTTTACTCATTTTGGTGTCCCTTGAGAAATAGTGACAGACCAAGGAACCCAATTTACCTCCAATCTGGTCAAATCTATTACTGAACAATATCAAATTAAGCATAGGAAATCCTCAAAAAACAGATAAGTAGAATCAATCAAAAATGTTATAGAGGCTATAATTACCAAGACATTTCAGTTACACCGTAGAGATTGGTTGGATCGGTTGCCTGAAGCCTTATGGGCTTACAGAACAACTTGGAGAAACACCACAGGCCATACATCTTATGAATTAGTGTATGGGAAGCAAGTGTTGCTTCCCATAGAATTTTAAGTAAAAACTTTCAGGGCTGCTATGAAATTGGGAATAGATTTGGATGAACCCCAAAAACAGAGGATACTGCAGCTAAATGAACTTGATGAAATCAGACAAGATTCACTACAGAGGACTACAATTATTCAAGAAGGACCAAATGGCATGACAAGTATATCAAGAAGAAATATTTTCAGTCTGGTGATTGGGCCATTCTATATGACAATAGGTTCAAGAATTTTAAAAGTAAATTTTCCACTCAATGGTTGGGACCTTATGAAGTAGACACAGTTTATGACAATGGTTCAGTGAAGATAAATACTATTGATGAAGATCAAGACTCATTTATTTTGAATGGGCATCGATTGAAAGTCTATCATAATCCTTTGTCTAAAGAGTATTTTATCAAACATATTCTTTAGAATTCAAAAATGCAATTGGTAAGCAAGAGCAGTTCCCCTCTTGCTGAACCACCATTGTAAGTTTTTCGTTGTGTGATTTGATTTAATTTTGTACATACATGTACATATAGGTTTTTTTAGATACTGATTCTTTGGTGGTGTTACTAACAAAGGCATAAGTTGATTATGTTCTCATGTAGATAAGCAATAAGAGGACATTTCCCAGAGGTGAGTTTATTCCTTTACCCAACCCTGGTAGATTACTCATGGGAAAGGAGCCAAAAGGAGTTTTCTTTAAGTTTTTTAGACTCCTAAAAATGAAAACATCGGCAAGCACTAACTGACCTCAGATCGAAAAAAATCCACAGGATAGTATAAGGAGTTTTCTTTAAGTTTTTCAGAATCCTAGAAATTGAAAATGCTAGTGAGCACTAATGAACCTGGGCTCAAGAAAAATCCATAATACAATATAAGGAGTTTTATTTAAGTATTTTAGACTCCTAAAAATTTAAAATACCAGAAAGAATTAACTGATATGGGCTCAAGGAAAATCCACAAGACAGTAATAGTTAGGATATTCTTTTCAATAAAATGGGAGTGGCAATGAAAACAATGGTTTGTTTGGTTCCAAAAAGAGGAGTTTTTCCACCTCTAAAGGAGGATTTCCAACTGCAGTTTCCTTCTTGTTACAGATATTGGAGCCCAATCATTGGATATTTGACTCATTTTGTGATAGTTCCACTACATTTTCAAAATTTCATTCCAATTTTCCACCTCTACTTTAGCTAGACCCACAGAACATGTTTAGACATGAAGAACAAACCTACAAGATTCCAGGTACTTTGCCAAAGTGCATCTGGTACTAAAAAAGCCTCTCTATGTTCATCTACTACTAAATAGATTATGTGTGTTGGCCTAATACTAAAAAATACCTCTATGTGTTGATCTGGTACTAAATCGATTCTCTGTGCTAGTCCGATACTAAAAAATACCTCTCTGTGTTCATCTAGTACTAAATCGATTCTCTGTGTTGATCTGGTATAGACAAATCTCTTTGCATTGGTTTGGTACTAAAATAAATCCTCTATACTAGTCTGGTACTAAAACGATAGTGTTGTGGTGATTTGATACTGAATTTGTTCTTTGATATTGACGAAGAGGAGTTTGGTAACATTTCTCTACATTTGATATAGCTTCAATGCTTTGAGTGCATTCCAAGGTAATATAGAGGTATGGACTCAATGTTTATTCATTTTTATTAAAAATCACTTGAGTTTTGCATTTTACATATGGTTACCCTCATATTCCCTTGTTATTTTGAATCACTAAACCTCCATATCATTATTTTCCTAAGTTCTTCATGATTTCCCTAATTTCAAAATCATTGATAATGTACACAACTCTCTTCATAAGGTGATCATCCAGTTTGGAATATCTTGTCAAAAATTCCCTTCTGTATGATGAAAAAACTATGATTATACCACTTCCTATGAACTCATGTTGTTTAAACATATGACATCGAATGCTACCTAACGATGCGTTTTGGTCACATCACCCACATTCATCGTAATCATTGCAGAAACCGGTAAGAAAGGGATGTGACGCTACTTGTGGGTATGATCGTCACCTTATCCATGAACATGATCTTGAGGCATTATTTCTGACTTCTTCCTTACCTCGCTATCATTTCAAAGAATTGACCATTTTCCTATCTATTTCATTATATATGGTCTTCTGGATGGCTTTGTCATCCAAATGAGCATTAATTAACCATTTTTTTGTTATACACCACTTGATCCGCTCCTACTATCCCTTTACTCTACCTCCATCACCTTTTTCTCATAGTGTTACATCTAGTACCAAACCCCCACCTAAGTTTCGTTTCCATACTTGTTTTAAAACCCATATTTAAGCCGACATGGGGGTTGATAGGCATGAACCAGTGTTTCATATGTATAGAGAAACGGAGGAGTATCAATCTTGAAAAGAAAAAATTGAAAAGGATGGTTGGGTTCCTTTCTTGAAAAATTTAGAGTACATCATGATGGAGTATCTCATGCCTTCATCGAAAGTTACGATGGGGAGAGTGTCTAGTTGGGGGATCTGAGACTAAAAATTATTGAAGCTACCATAGCCAAGGCGACCAGGCTACCTTCCACTAGAGAGAAGTAATTGAAAGGAATCATTGTGGACAGAGGCATCTATCAAAAATTCTCGAAACCTAAGATCCTAGACCTAGATTGGACGAAAGGTATCTCTAGAGGTTGGATCAAGAGGAATATTTCACAATTCTTGTCTTCTTATAGAAATTTTTAACTTGCGAAGGGAGGTATGAAATAACCTTTCTTTATCATTTAAGGATTTTTTTGCATTTTGAAGGAGGCCCATACATAGAATTTCCTCATTTCCTATGGATGAGTCTGAATAAGATGGTGAGGGGTGTTAGTTCTGCATTCAATAAACCCAAAACTAGTATTTATCACCATGGGTTGATGAAACTCTTGGATGTCCATGAATTAAGAAAATGGGACATTAGTTGCAAGAAATTCCTAACATAAAAATTTACTCACGATACTTCTATGTTTGTAGAAGGGAGTGTAATAGGGGGACATAGTAAAGGATCAGATAGAAAGAAGGGAGATAATAGAAAGAAAGGATAGAAATTTAATAAAAAAATGGATCTTGTTGGCCCTAGATCACTACAATATGTAAGTAAATTGAATAAAGAGAAGACAACAGTTTTAGAATAAAAACCTACACCTGTGGTGGCACAATCATCCAATATCAAGAACATTGAACTAGACTTTCCCACAAAAAGTGAAACTCAAATTAGTACAAAAATGAGGAAGAAACAAACATCTAGGAATGGTGATGTGAAAGTTTCAGACATTGTCCCCCCTGAGGTAATTATTGAAGTATCTCATGAGTAGGGTGGGGAAATTACAAAAAATATTCCAGAAGGAGTTCTTGAAATACCTTAGGAACAAGGTTGGGAAATTGCATAGAATACTCCATAAGTGATTGTTGAAATTCCTAAAGAAAAAGGTGGAGAAGAAGAAAAGAATATTGAATTGAGAGTTAAACACAAAAACAAATGTAGAGACAATGAAGGTAGTGCTCTAGCACAATCCTCTAGTAGGAAGACTATGAGTACACTAGAGGAACAAGTTCCAGTCCCTACATCCAAGCTCTCTAGCAGGAAGACCAGGAGTACACCAGAGGAACATGTTCTAGTATCTACATTCAATCCCTCTAGTAACAAGACCAAGAGTACACCAGAGGAACAAGTTCTAGCCCTACATACAAGCCCTCTTATAGTAAGAAAAGGAGTGAAAAACCGGAACAAATTCCAATCTCTCCACCTAATCCCTCTAGAGGAAAAGTGAAGAAGGCACAGGACAAGCAAATTCTAGTACCTAATTCTAAGCCTAAAATGAAGAGGAAGAGATTTTTTAAAGAAGTAATTCATGTTCATGTGAGCACACTTGAGGAATTCCTAGGTCCAGGATGAAGAACCACTCAGAGTATGGTTAAGCAGGGTTTGATTATTCATGTCCCTTCTTTTTCATAACATCCGGTGGACATTCCAACTTCACCAAAGCAAGATGAAATGTATGTAGTGACTATTAATGAAGTCGAGGAATCAATGACCAAAACACTAGAGGAATTAAGGAGAGAAGTTGAAGCCGGGGAAGAGATAACAGAGAAAGTATTTCAAGAACCAGTCAACTCTCTGACCAAACATCATTTGGAAGTGAAAGTTAAAAAGATTACAAAACAAAATGCAGGGTTGAAACAAGAAATAGAGGAGTATAAAGTGTTGTATAGGAATATCAAGAAAGAGAATGCACAGTTAAAGGAGAATAATTGCAGACTACATGAAGAGCATGATGAAGTCTCTACCAAGATGAATAGTTTTTTGTGCTTAGTACAATATACATGATTCATTAATAGGGAGGTCAAGGATGAGGCTTCAGGGATGGATATCTTAAAACCAGGAAACTAATGTTCAAGAAAGGTAGAGGATCAACACCAGCTTTGAAATTTTGAAGGCTAGTTCAACAGTTTTGCATGAGGACATGCAATGACTTAGGCATGGGGGAAATGTTCAGCCTCCTTTTTGTCACCTCCAATTTCCTTATCTTTCCCATATCCTAACCAATTTTTCCTAATATCGATGCACCTTCTGCCTAGTTTCCTCATCAGACATGCCTTTAAGCAATTCTTGTGTACCCATGAGGTAACTAATGTTTAATCATAATTTCTAGTGATTTATTAATAATTAGGACTGAATATTTGATGTTGAAAGAAAATTTTAATTACTTTGGATGGTTCAAGCAAACTTCATGCTAAAATTTCCTATTGCTGAGATCATCTGATACTCGTTGTTGGGATCATCTGGTACTCGTTGTTGGGATTGTCCGATACTTGTTGTTGAGGTCGCCTGATACTCATTGTTGTGGTCGTCTGATACCCGTTTGTTATGCTTTCCTAGTACTAGATTGTATGCATGTGTGCATCTGGTACCAATTGTTTCACTCATTCGGTACTAACATGTATCTCTGTGTGCATTCGTTACCATTTGTTACACCTGTCCGGTGCCAAGATTATGCAACTGTGTGCATTCGGTACCTGTTCCAAATTCCAAGGCTTGGCTGTTTGAATGATATTGTTCTCAATGAGTTCAAGGAATTATGTTGGTTATAAATTTTGTGTCCATTGGAAGACACGATACATTTCATCACTCATGCACTTCATGTCATGAGGATGAAATCGTTTCCTTAAGAATCGATATATCATCCAATTGTAATAATTATACAAACATTTGATGTTATCTTTAGACTTGGGTTGTAATGACTGCTTCTCTTTAAAAGAGAGAGCATTGTAGATGATAGGATATAGAGAGAAATAAAGTAAAGCATAGTTATGCTGTAAGTTTTGTTCTGGAATGACTATGAATTGTATCTCCATTTTTATGAAGCAATGATATAATTTCTATTTATAGATTATATGTTTGTGTTTACACCTTCTCTACTGTAAGTTATATTAAGAGCTACCTTGTTGGTATGACAAGGGCCCACCGAACCAACTAAGGTAAGTCTCTTTGTAATTAATTGTGAATATGATTATTATTTTATGTGTGTGTGTGAACATAGTACTTTCATATTTTGATTACAACATTTAATTCGTTCTCTGATATGTTTCAGTGATGCATTTGGTAGTAGGTCTTATGGATGTATGGTAATTTTGAATAAGAGAGATTTTTGTATATGAGATCTCTGAGTAATGGTTTGACATTTTTGTGTGAGTTTGCAAGTACAATTATTCACTTTAAGTGCTTTAACGTTTTGTCTGAACAAATACTATAGTGTTGTTTTCATTCTGTATATCTAAGAGTGGTTTGGATATCTATATTTCATTGTACACGATCTTGCAATGGAGCATCCTACCATACTCATCTTTCTTTTCTAGAATTAATTAGGTTACACTTTTCATACACAGGTACAGTTAAGACCTCCATCTCTCACCATACATGCACTTATGCCTAGTAGTTCTTTTAGGCAAGTTAAGTTTCTAGAATGTCAATGATTGTTTGTGTGGTTGTTCTAGGAGATAGAATCATATCCCATCTCTATCTTTAATGAGCCAATAATGAGTAGATCCATCCCCTGAGCAGGAATTCTGAATTATACATTTGTTGATCAATTTTTCTTTAAATTTTGAATTATATTTGTCGAGTGTTATCTGAAAGGTGTAAAACAGTGTGCTTAATTTTTAGAAGTAGTTTCTTACATAGACTATACTCAGAAGACATAGACAATTATTTTCTATCGGTACATATAGTACATCAACTCTATTAATCAAAAAAACTGGATTGACATATTAAATGATTGTAATTTATTGAACATATAATTGCACCAACAGATGACATGTATGCACAACGAAACATGGCACATATACTAGAGAGAAATACTAGCACCACGTAGGAAGAAGCGAGTGATAGGGTGCCACGTGGGTGACACATGGTAGTGAGGTGGCCTATGGTTAAAAAATACCAATGACTTTGAGAGGCCATAACTTTTGATCCAGAGCTCAGTTTTTGGAAAAGTTTTAGTCATTGGAAATCTCCTCATGAGTGTAAGACGATGGTTCTTTGAAAAGAAGTTTCGAGATAGTTAAGGGAACAAAACTTTAATACCCCACTCCCTTAAAATTCATATAGCGGGTTGTGTTTGTTACAAAGTTTTATTAGAGTAGGATACAACACTAGGACTGGATGTCCAGAAAACAATTGTAATATTGGTTTATCAAGGCTAAGATGAGTATATTGAAAAAAGTTTCTCTATGTCTAAAAGTTTGTATATTATCTGCAAAGTTTCTTCAGAAGAAGGATTGCATAATGGAATATATTTATTTTTGTATTTATTAAAATAGAAAGGCTAACGATTTTGATATACCATGGAAGATTAGGTTATTGATTGGATGATTGACAAATTCTCCTACAAGAGTTGGAATAAACTTGTAGGTATTAATAGTAAGGCATGTTCGTAAATAGATGAAATGGAAAAACCATGGTAAGGGATAATTAAGTTCAAATATTAAATGAACTAGTGATTGCAACTGATTCAGGAGCATCTCTCCATGCAGCCAGCCAGCCACGTCAGCATGCATGCATTCATATGATAAAAAGGAGGCGTAGCCTCATTTAAATATTTGTAATTGAATGTAATTAAATGTGCTTAGGCTGGTGAGCTAGGGAAGCCATGACTTTGAGTAGGCATTAGGTAGATCGGATTTAATGCCAAGAATGGCTGAGATCTAGATCTGATCCTGGACTAGACAGCCCATTCATTGTAATTGAATGTAATTTATTAGGGTAGGTAAATCCTGGAGGGAAGTGCTCGATTGAGCCCTCAGTGTAAAAGAGATTTTAATATCTCATTTTGAGTAGTGAGTAGAGTAAGTGATGGTAGAGAGAGAGAGAGAGAGCCAAAGAGAGAGCTCTGGAACACCATTGTAAAGATACAGGCGTTTTCCATTGTTAATATAACAAAAGCAGTTTTTCCTGCGCATGTTCTGTGTCATGTGAATGTCTGTATGTGTTCCATTGTATACTGTAGATGTATGTTAGACTTGAATTTGCAGAAGTGTGTTTGATTCCAGGGTTGAAGGTCTTTGAGGCTTCAGACTAGGAGGGTGTGACAGAATGCTGCGGGCTCTGAGAGTCGTGCACAAAGGATGCACTTCTGAACACTACGGGTTCAGACAAAGACGTGTTGAGGCACAAAAAATGGAGTAAATAATTCAGGAGGAAGGCCTCAAGGTTGTTGAATACCTTGGAGGCATAACTGTGTAGCTGAAACACAGTTGCAGACAGAATCACTGAGGATTCTGTAGGAGCTCTGCCAGGTGGGCATTGAACGTAAGAACGAGGTGCAGGAGAAAGGAACTCTACTGAGAGTTCGAAGAAGACCAGAATCACTGAGGATTCTGAGTGCTCTGCCAGGAGGGAATTGAGTAGGTCCAAAGGGTGCACAGAAGGAACCCATAACTACTGAACGTTTTGTGGAAGAGATACTCTGCTAGGAGGGCGTCGAGAAAGTGTGCAGGCAGGCACAGGAAAATAGAGAACTCCTTGAGTTCTATCATCAAAAGGAAGAGTCCATTTGAGGATCTTCACTAGGTTACTGAATACCCAAAAGGACTCAACAATTTAGTTGTTTGAGCAGCAGGATAACCAGGAGGCATCAATTTCTCCATCTGTGGGAGAAGAAAGAAGAAATCCCTCAAGGGGTCTGAGTGTTCGTGAGGAAGCTCAGGAGATACGACACTGTGTGTGCATAAAGGTCCTACAGGAGTGCAGGCATCGAAATCCCTTAAAGGATTCGAGGAGAACAAGTTCAGGAGGAATGACATTCATACATGCGCGGAGAAGATCGAAGGCAAAGAGTTCGCAGAGAATAGAAGACAAAGGTCGAGACCTTTGGAACTTTGGAAATTATTTCAAGGCAGAAAGAAGGGCAGGAGCTCAGGAGGAGCAATAGTCACCATCAGATCGGCTAGTGAATAGATCTGGACCGTCGAGTAGTTCATGTCCAGGAGGGGCGCCAGAAGAAGCGCATAGCAGGAAGAGACCGATAGCCGTCGGCTCTCACGAAGGAAACCCAACAGTCGTCGGAGCAGTAGAAGTTACGAGGGAGTTAAGTCCTCGTAGACAGAAGAAGAAATCCCGATAAGGGGTGAAGCCATCGAGATATAGACACTCGGAGAATCAAAGTCCTCAAGGTCAGGAGAATCGGGATGTCAGAAGTCTCGAGATAGCGATTGGATCAGAACCGTCCATTCCTAGGACGCATGGCAGCAATCAAGCGAAATCGGAGGAAGTCCCGAAAGGAATCGACATTCAGGATACCGGGGATATCGAGGACATAGGTTGGGTTGCTCGACATCAGAAACCCTGAATTGACGAGATGTGATCTGGACCATTCGTTGGTAAGTATATGCGTGTAACGATATTACCCACATCGACGTCTCGGGCATCGTGAGTCAGTGTGGAGATTATTTGACCTCGCGAGTAGCGAAGTCGCGAGGGAGCGAGATCGTGAGCATCGACATCTCGGCGTATCGTGTATTGGAGGTTGGATGAGAAGGAATGCAATCTCACGAGTGGCGAGAAAGTGAAAGCTCCGTGTTGTGGGCCTAGCTGACGTCACATTGGGACATCACTGATTGGGACATCGGGAGTCCTAGGGACGAGGAAAATGTTGCAACGGAAATCGTGATATCGTGAAATGTGATTTCCTGATAGGCAGAGAATTGTTTGGGGCCACAAAATTCGACGAAGAGGACAGGTGGCAGGTCAAAGGGCCGGGAACCATCGGAGGAACGACGCATCGGGAATCAACGTATCGTGGATTCCAAGGGCGTATGTGCATTGTCAATAAGAACCCCAAAACTCCGATGGGAAGCTATATGACTGTGGTCATATGGTAAGTGATCACATGGACCGGAAGCATAGCTAGGGGGCTAGCACGTGGAGGAGTGCATTGACAAATCGGCGTTCGGAGATTCGAAAGGTAAGAATCTCTCGACAACAGGGATCATGAAACCCTGAAGATCGATAAGAAGGTTTTCCATGGGGAAATTAATCACGGGTAAGAGCATTAGGCCGTGTGGAGGTAAGAGAGGACCTGTGGATTTGGGTCAGATTTCATCAGTGATTCCCGAGGGAATCCAGGGAGCCACTGAAGGCTCAACGGAATAGAGAAATTGAACGATTTGGTGTGAGCAGGCGGGATAGAGAGGGATCTCGTTTGCATCAGGTGGTATCAGAGAAGATTTCTTGTTTGTATATTTCAGGCAAGGGGACCGAAGAAGAGAAGGAGCTTCCTAATACACATCAGGTGGTATCAGAGCGGGAATCTATTTGTATATTGCAGACAGAGAAGTAGGAGGAAGACAGAGCGCTGGAGGACTCTGTAAGGACTTGTTTGCAGGTAGGCAGCAGTCCATAGACAGTCAGGGAGACTGTAATATGAAGTTGGGCACTCGGGATTTCAAGGGTGACAGCTGCAGATCTGTCAGAGAGGCAGATAAACACAGCAAGATAGCTATTGAATGCCATAATCATGTTGAACGAAAGAAGCCAGAGCTGATGAGCACAGTAGAAATGGATGAAGAACTCGCTGACATAAAGCGAGAGATGGAGGAGCTCGAAATGAAGATGCGATAGAGTAAAAATCCGAGATGGGTATATGAATGGCCCATGAAGAAACCGAAGGTGAAATGGCCAGTCAGGGAGTTGATGGTCAAAGGAAAGCAGAGGCTATTACAGAGATGGCTGAGGTATGTTGAAAACCTCAAGGCCACCGAGGAGGAAGAAATGGTTTACATCAGTGAACCAGAGATTGGAGAAATTCTCGGTGAGGAGAATGATCAGAGATCGCTGCGGGATCTCATAGACTGTCAGGAGGGTAGTGGAGAGTTTCCATATTTTCAGATGGGCAAGGGAATAGAATATGAAATGAGATCGGCTGATGATATCGAAGACTGCCATGAAGGCAGAGAAGAGGAAGTTCCAGTTTTCCATGAGGGCAACGAGATGAGGTCACTACAGGATCTCACAGACTCTCAGGAGGACAGTGAGGGAATTTCACATTGCCAGCTGGGCAATGAAAGGAGATCGCTGAGGGATCTCGAAGACTACCAGGAGGACAACATAAGCATATTAACATGCCAGGTGGGCAGAGATGAGAATTTGGGACCATCTGAAGGTCTCATGGGCTCAGAGGAGAGTTCAATTCAACAAGGGTTGCTGATGAAGATGGGATCGGTTGATCTCATAGTCTGCCAGGAGAGCAGTGGAAGCATCCCATATTTCCAGGTGGGTAGGCATGAACAGATGAATCTGGATCAGTGGGTGCAGCTGACCGAGATAAAGAATTAGGATGGTATTCTGATGATTGGAGGAATCAAAATATTCCTACCATCTTCCCAGGAGGAGGCAAAAAATTCTGTTGTAGATGGTGCAACAACAGAAGAACAGTCACATCTGGAGATGACTGTCAAAGGAGAATTGGAGCAGACTTTGGAAGCTTCCCAAGCAGAAGCGGAAGAAGAGAGTGAGCATTCCGAGGAATGGCTCAACGCATTCAACATTGAAGCTGGAGAGACTGCAACCGGGGAATTTGCAGCGGAAGCAGAAGAAGAGGATGACGAGCATTCTGAGGAATGGCTCAACATTTTCAGCCATGAAGCTGAAAACAATGCAACAGAGGAGATTGCAGAAGCAGAGGAGGAAGAGGTAGATGGCATTTGCTTTGCTGATCTGTGGGATCAGATTGAAGCCCTGGAGGAAAGGGTAAAAGTGTAGGGCGTGCACATCCAATAGGTGAGGTTGTAAATAGATGAAGGAGGTATGGGGAATCATAGCGATCTTCCCAATGGCCAAAAATTTTTGCAGCTGAGGAGACTGCAAGAACTGGACCAGCCGAGGGAGCAGCTGGATGAAGTGATCGAGGAGATCAGCAAGCTAATGTTGGGGTCAGCAGGAATTTCTAGCAAGGAGCAGCTGGGCAAAAGGAAAGAGGCAGCAGCAGCAGATGAGCAGTGGAAGCAGCAGCAGCAGCAGCAAAATGGAGCGGATGAGAAGCTCCAAAGACTGATTTGGGATCCAGGAGGATTTCCAACAGCTCATAAGGGAAGCTCATGAGAAGGAGCTCATGATTTTTGCAGTTGTGGAGTATGATGCAGGAGCATCTCTCCATGCAGCCAACCAGCCAGCCAACCACATCAGCGTGCATGCATTCATATGCTAAAAAGGAGGCGTAGCCTCATTTAAATATTTTTAATTGAATGTAATTAAATGTGCTTAGCTTGGTGAGCCGGGGAAGTCATGCCTTTGAGAAGGCGTTAGGTAGATCGACTTTAATGCCAAGAATGGCTGAGATCTAGATCCAATCTGGACTAGATAGCCCATTCATTGTAATTGAATGTAATTTATTAGGGTAGGTAAATCCTGGAGGGAAGCGCTCGATTGAGCCCTCAGTGTAAAAGAGTTTTTCATATCTCATTTTCAGTAGTGTGTAGAGTAAGTGATGATAGAGAGAGAGAGAGAGAGAGAGAGAGAGAGAGAGAGAGAGACAGAGAGAGAGCTCTGGAACACCATTGTAAAGATACAAGTGTTTGCCATTGTTAATATAACATAAGCAGTTTTTCCTGCGCATGTTCTGTGTGATGTGAATGTCTGTATGTGTTCCATTGTATACTGTAGATGTATGTTAGACTTGCATTTGCAGGAGTGTGTTTGATTCCAGGGTTGAAGGTCTTTGAGGCTTCACACCAGGAGGGTGTGACAGAATGCTGCGGGTTCTGAGAGACGTGCACAAAGGATGCACTTCTGAACACTGCGGGTTCAGACAAAGACGTGCTGAGGCATAGAAACTGGAGTAAATAATTCAGGAGGAAGGCCTCAAGGTTTTTGAATACCTTGGAGGCATAAATGTGTAGCTGAAACACAGTTGCAGATAGAATCACTGAGGATTATGTAGGAGCTCTGCTAGGTGGGCATTGAGCGTAAGCACGAGGTGTAGGAGAAAGGAACTCTGTTAAGAGTTCAGAGAAGACCAGAATCACTGGGGATTCTGAGTGCTCTGCCAGGAGGGCATTGAGCAGGTGCAAAGGGCACACAGAAGGAACCCAGAACTACTGAACGTTATGTGGAAGAGATACTCTGCCAGGAGGGCGTTGAGAAAGTGTGCAGGCAGGCACAAGAAAACAGAGAACTCCTTGAGTTCTATCATCAAAAGGAAGAGTCCATTTGAGGATCTTCACTGGGTTACTGAATACCCAGAAAGACTCAGCGATTTAGTTGTTTGAGCAGCAGGACAACCAGGAGGCGTCAATTTCTCCATCTATGGGAGAAGAAAGAAGAAATCACTCAAGGGGTCTGAGTGTTCGTGAGGAAGATCAGGAGAGACGACACTATGTGTGCGTAAAGGTCCTACAGGAGTGCAAGCATCGAAATCCCTTAAAGGATTCGAGGAGAACAAGTTCAGGAGGAACAACATTCATACGTGCGCAATGAAGATCGAAGGCAAAGAGTTCACAGAGAATAGAAGACAAAGGTCGAGGCCTTTGGAACTTTGGAAATTCTTTCAAGGCAGAAAGAAGGGCAGGAGCTCAGGAGGAGCAATAGTCGTCGTCATATCGGCTAGTGAACAGATATGGACCGTCGAATAGTTCATGTCCAGGAGGGGTGCCAGAAGAAGTGCATAGCAGGAAGAGACCGACAGTCGTCGGATCTCACAAAGGAAACCCGACAGTCGTCGGAGCGGTAGAATTTGCAAGGGAGTTAAGTCCTCATAGACAGAAGAAGAAATCCCGATAAGGGGTGAAGCCATCGGGAAATAGACACTCGGAGAATCGAAGTCCTCGAGGTCAGGAGAATCGGGATGTCAGAAGTCTCGACGCGTGGCAGCAATCAAGAGAAATCGGAGGAAGTCCCGAAAGGAATCGACATTTGGGATATCAGGGATATCGAGGACATAGGTTGGGTCGCTAGACATCAAAAACCCCAAATTGATGAGATGTGATCTGGATCGTTCGTTGGTAAGTATACGCATGTCACGAGATTACCCACATCGACGTCTCAGGCATCGGGAGTCAGCGTGGAGATTATTCGACCTCGCGAGTAGCGAAGTCGCGAGGGAGCGAGATCATGAGCATTGGCATCTCAGCGTATCGTGTATCGGAGGTTGGATGAGAAGGAATGGAATCTCATGAGTGGCGAGAAAGATAAATCTCTGTGTTGTGGGCCTAGCTAACATCACATTGGGACATTGCCGATTGGGACATCGGGAGTCCTAGGGACGAGGAAAACATTGCAACAGAAATCGCGATATCGCGAAACGCAATTTCCCGACAGGCAGATAATTGTGTGGGGCCACGGAAGTCAATGAAGAGGACAGGTGGCAGGTCAAAGGGCCGGGAACCATCGAAGGACTGGCGCATCGGGAATCAACGTATCGTGGATTCCAAGGGTGCATGCGCATTGTCAATAAGAACCCTGAAACTCCGATGGGAAGCTATATGACTGTGGTCATATGGTAAGTGATCACATGGACCAGAAGCATAGCCAGGGGGCTAGCGCATGAAGGAGAGCATCGACAAATTAGCGTTCGGAGATTCGAAAGGTAAGAATCTCTTGACAACGAGGATCGCGAAACCCCGAAGACCGATAAGAACATTTTCTGTGGGGAAATTAATCACGGGTAAGAGAAGTAGGCCATGTGGAGGTAAGAGAGGACCTGTGGATCTGGGTCAAATTTCATCAGTGATTCCCGAGGGAATCCAGGGAACCACTGAAGGCTTAGCGGAATAGAGAAATTGAACGATCCGGTGTGAGCAGGCGGGATAGCAAGGGATCTCATTTACATAAGAAACTCTACCTCTAAGAATGGGAAGTTGGAGCCTCTGCATATATGTATAACTCCTCGTGATCATATGAGTGATGGTAAATTTGTAAGGTCGGTTTACTTGACCTATAATGGTTGAAACCTGCATTAGGAATAATATATTTAAGTAGAATAAAGAAGAGCCTTTGGGACTATTCATAATCCTCGGAAAGAGGGAAAGTAAGATGAACATATGATCCAGTTTATGAGCTCATGACTATACAAAAATGTGTGCATGCCTATTGACATGAGTACTTGTTTATGCATGGAAATGAAAGATGTTGATATGTTGTAATGCATATGGAAATGAGTAAGAATGTATGTAACATGAAGATAGACATGTTATAACCTATGGTGAGTTATAAGGAATGGTATATTGATGGACCTTTTAGATCAAGATAAATTTGTGTAAGCATGAAAATTACCAGCATGAATGATATCTTGATAATGTTACAACATATTGTCGTAGCAGGATATGGCTATAATGGATTATGGAAAACTGATATAAAGTCTAGTAAAGGAAGTGCTAGAGAAATTTTAGATGACCAATGGGTCAAATTGAGCTCCCAATGTGGATGGTGTCCATGTGAATGTGCATTAGTATGATCAGAGAGAAGTAAAAGAGAATTTAGTAAAGGATTCTGCTAGTAAAAGGTCTGCTGACCAAAAGTGAATCGAGTCGTGGAAATTGGAAAATTAGGCATTTTGTGTTCCCTGGGTAATGATGTAATTATCTAGTCTATATTATTGAATTGAGTGTTAAATTTGGCAGCATCGACAATCATTCTCCAATGAGAGGCCATATGAGCCACCCTGAGGCTAGTAAGGGAGATTTGGAGAATCAACCAGTCTTGTGACGTATTGAAAAATGATAGGGGGAACATACGACCTCTGTGAGTCAAACCAAAATTCAGGATGAACGATATGCTATGTGAGTCTAATGAAAAAGTCATGGGGAACATATAATCTCTATGAGCATAGACAATCTAGTGCAAAATTCAGGGGGAACACAAAACCTCTGTGAGCATAGAAAGACTAGTGCAAAAGTCAGGGGGAACACACAACCTCTATGAGCCTAGTCAAACCTTGTGAGACATGAACAAAACTCAAGGAATCTAGCAAAAGTTAGGTTGAATATAAAATTCCTATGAGCTAGAAAAAAACAATATTCCTAATATTGCAAATGATATAAATGTATTCATCTAGTGTGTTGGCATGTGTAACATTATCCACCATGAAGACAATTTCAAATTGCCTTGTAAAGAGTCGAGTTGTAAATGAAGTCTTAAGTCTAGTTCTATTTTAGAACTAAAGTGTAATTTTGAGTTGCAACTAAAGTCTTAAGTCTAGTTCTATTTTAGAACTAAAGTGTAATGTTGAGTTGCAACTGAAGTCTTAAGTCTAGTTCTATTTTAGAACTAAAGTGTAATGTTGAGTTGTAACTAAAGTCTTAAGTCTAGTTCTATTTAGAACTAAAGTATAATGTTGAGTTGTGACTGAAGTCTTAAGTCTAGTTCTATTTTCAAACTAAAGCATACTAATCTCAAGTCTAGTTCTATTTTCGAACTAAAGTGTAATGCTAAGTTGTAACCAGTCTCAATTCTTGTTCTAAGTTCAAACTAAAGTATGAAGTTGAGTTATGATTAACTCATGCAAATATGTTACTATTTCAAGTCTCTCCTCTTCAACCTATATAAGAAGAGGTCGAACCCTCTCTTCAACATAGTTCCGATATGCAGGTTAAGGGTGAAGCAATAGAGGATCATATCAGTGATAAAGAGGCAGCATACCAAAGAAGCATATCATTGTTGTATATCAACAATAGAAACAACATATCAGTGTTGTATATCAACAATAGAAGCAACATATCAGAGGTGTATTTCAGTAAGGTATTTTAGATCTTTGTCAGGTCAGAGTCATCTTGGAAATCTCTTTAAGAGTAGAACATTCATGGTGGATAATTTTAAGTGATATTACATTATTAATGCAATAAAGGAATATTGTTTTCTGGTGTTTTTATCCCTGTACAGGGTTTCCCTAGGGTATAGGTGTTGTTGATTTGCATTCTTACTTATCTACATAGTTATTGCTATTCGATTATGATTTGGTATTTTTGAAGTGTATTAAGTTGGAATCAAAGTATTGAAGAAAATAAAAGAATTAATCTGCATAAGAAAACAAGCTCAAAATTTAACATGGTATCAGAGCTTAGGGTGTGTTAAATGTGTTGAAGTGCAGCAATAGGTACACACAGATCCAAGCTGTATTGATTAAGTTTCCAGTGTGAATTCCATGGCATCCTCCATTTTAGTCAAGGACAAGGACAGGCTCGAAGGAGCTACCAACTTCAATGTGTGGAAGCTCTGTATAACAAATATCTTGCAGGAGCTTGATCTTGAGCAGTATGTGATCACAGTGGTGCAGGAAACTACCAATAATGCAAGAAGAGTGGCCTTCGAGAAGAGTCAAGAAAAGGCCAAGAGAATCATATTTGACTCAGTCATAGACAATATAATTCCTTCTATGACTTCGTTAATGATTGCCAAAGAATGTATGGATACCTTGGTGAATTTGTATGAGAAACAGTCTCCAAGTCAGAAGAGGACACTTATGCACAAGCTTAAGTATTTGAAGTTGGAGAAAGGTGAATCAGTGGAATCTTTTTGTTCGAGGATAGCCCATATCAGAGATCATCTTTTAATCACAGGGGTGACAGTGGACGATTATGATTTAGTGCAGGCCATTTTTTATGGTCTTCCTTCTTCATGGGAGACCTTCTTATCCAGTGTAAGTGGGAGAGATATTCAGTCCACGTTTGAGAGGTTATGGCATGATTTCCTCTAGGAGGAGAGTCTCATAGCTACCAAGAGAAATCCAACGAAAGAAGATAACTCAGCTTTAGCATCAATATTCAAGGGAAAGAAGAAAAACACTTTCCAGAAAAGCTGTCAGAGGAAGCCAAACACCAAAGGTACATTCAAAAGAAAGAATATTGATACATCTAAGATTAAATTCTTTAGTTGTAATAAGTTAGGTCATTTTGCTAAATATTTTTGGTTTAGAAATAAATATCCAAGGAAAGGGAAACATCATGCCTCAACTATTGAGGATGATGAATCCAAAGAAATAAAAAAAGTCCTTCTAATGAGAAAGAAAATAGAAAAGAATATTACTTGGTTTCTTCCCTATCCAGTTTAGTTTTCATGGGCCTGAAAACTTGGCTAGTAGATAATGGTGCATCAAAGAACATGACATGGTATAAGGAGATCCTCTTATATTTCGAGACAAAATATTTTGCAGAGCATGTTGAGCTTGGGGATGAAAAATGTTACAAGATAGAGGGAGTAGGCTCTATCTCCTTCAAGTTGGAATCTGGGGCTAGACTTGATGTTGATGAAGTATTATATGTTCCAAGGCTCAAGAAGAATCTACTATCAGTTGCAACCCTTGAGGAAAAGGGATATTGGGTGATCTTCAAGGACAGGAAGGCACTACTACGGGCTAAAGGTAGCCACTTAAGTACAATAGAACCCATTGGAACTCTCAACGGAGGATTGTACGTCATGTCAAGACAATTAGTTTAGGAATTGGCTCATGATACGACTAGCACCAACGAGTTGTGGCATAGAAGACTTGGACATATTCATTACAAAACTCTTCTATGTCTATAGATCATGGTATGTGGCATGCCCTCTATTTCTCTTAGTAAAAATGAAAATTTTGAGGGATGCATGCTAGCTAAAAATATAAAGAAATCATTTCCTAGTAGTGACAACTGAGCTCAGGGCATATTATATCTAGTTCATTCTGATGTGTGTGGTCCCATGTCATCTCCCTCACTTAGTGGTTGTTTGTATTATGTCATTTTTATTGATGATTACTCAATAAAATGTTGGATATATTTCCTTAAAGATAAAAGTGACACTTTTGATAAATTCAAAGAGTATAAAGCCTTTATTGAAAAGAAGACAGGGAAACACATCAGAATCCTTAGAACATACAATGGAGGAGCGTTTGAATCTATCCAGTTTGAGGATTTATGCAAGTCAGAAGGAATCAAGAGACAGTTTACCATGCCATATAGCCCTCAACAAAATGGTGTTGTTGAGAGGAAAAAAATGACTATTTGGGAGGCAGCGAAAGCAATGATGTTTGACCAGGATCTACCAAATTATTTATGGAAGAAGCTACCTCCATTACTTTGTATATTCAGAATAGGTGTCTGCATGCTATCTTGAAGGAAAATACTCCTGAAGTGGTCTTCTCAGGGATCAAACATGAAGTAGGGAATCTAAGTATATTTAGGTGTCCTATTTATATTCATGTCCCTAAGGAAAATAGGACAAAGATGGAACCCTCAGGAAAGAATGGGGTTTTTTTGGGGTACAGTGAGAACTCCAAGGCTTACAAGATTTATGTACTAGGTCAGAGGAAAATAGAGGTAAGTAGATATGTGAATTTCCATGAGGAAGCTGCATTTAATAAATCTAGAGTGCTTCAGTAGGAATCAAAAGGAGTTCATCCAGCTTCACCCTCTTCTCAAAATGAAGAGTGAGATGATCAGAGGGAGTAACCTCATGAAGGGCTAAGTAATGATCCCTTAGAACCCGATGAAGTGCTATAAATAACTCTTGAAGAACATCCAGCCAAAAGGAATCCAGGGTGGCTTAAAGAAATAGTGTAGGAAGCAGAAAGGATAACTACTCCCAAAGGAACTTTCAGGGAAAGGAAGAGACCTCATAGGTTTGGAGGCTATGTTGCACTGATGAGGAGAATTAGTGATGCTGAAACTTCTTCATTTGAAGAATAAGATAAATTACAAGTGTGGAAGGATGTCATGCATGAGGAATATAGGTCTATTATAAAGAACAATGTTTGGGACATTGTGTTGACACCAAAATACAAATCAATGGTTTCTTCCAAATGGATCTATAAGATAAAAAAATGCAGTTGATGGAAGTGTGGAAAATTTCAAAGAAATATTTGTAGCTAGAGGCTTTACTCAGAAAGAAGGAATCGACTACGAAGAGACTTTTTCCCTTGTATTTAGGTATACTTCCATTCGAACTATTATTGCTTTAGCTTCCATTCTTGGTTGGAAGCTACATCAGATGGATGTAAAAACAACATTCTTCAATGGAAATATTGAACATGAGGTCTTTGTGGAACAACCAGATGGTTTTTTACTTCATAACAAAGGAACTCATGTATGAAAGATAAGGAAGGCCTTGTATGGTCTTAAGCAGGATCCCATAATTTGGTATGACAGGATTGATGGATTTCTTAAAATCTTGGGCTTTCAGAAAAGTGATGTTGATGCAAATCTATACTTCAAGGTAAGAGGTAACCAACCTGTTATACTAATCATGTATGTTGATGATATTTTTATAACATGAGATGAAGGGATAATATCTTGGTGTAAGAGGGATCTAACCTCAAAATTCGATATGAAAGACTTAGGCTTGATGCATTACTTCCTAGGATTGGAAGTGTGGAAAAGATAGGGTGAGATATTTCTAGCACAAGGAAAATAAACAGTGGATGTACTAAATAGGTTTGGTATGATGGATTGCAAATCCATGTATACTCTGATGATTACCAACCTGAGGAAGCTTCATGATTATGATACAAGTTCATATTTTGTGGATCCCACCATGTATAGGCATCTGATTGGATCATTGATATACATGATCCACATCAGGCCAGATATATTCTATGTAGTGATTGCAATGAGTTAGTTCATGAATGAACCGAGACAGAGACACTGGGTGGCAGCAAAGCACATATTGAGATATCTCATAGGGACCATTACATATGGTCTGAGATATACATCCAGTGGTGGTTTATTTATGCATGATTATGCAGATGTTGTGGTCATTGATGTCAACCGTTGTCATGGGTTTTTGCACCACAAGATTGATGAAGGTATTTGGACATGAAGGACAATGAACATGCATATAAAACACCCATGGATGGATGGTATACATCATGTTGTTTCCAGTGGTATGTGGCACATCACGTGGATCCTCATGGTTGATGAGAAATGAATTTTTGAAGATGACAAAGTGAATTGAAGAAGGAAGTACATGTAGGCCCTGAAGATAATTAAAGAACAAAATTACAAAATAAGAAAGTGTCAGGTCGGCCATAATGTTAAAATGAAGTGACATAAATGGTATAAATAAATATCATTGTACATTCATTTAATACAAAAGTCAAATTTCAGAGGAAATCAATAGTAAAGAAGGTCGGATTTCAAGGGAGGATGAATTCTTTTGGTGATGTGTTCTAAGGTATGTTATTTTCAGGTCATCTTACCATTTTTGCTATAACTTATTTTTATAGAATGATTCAGATGGTGAAATTTCTATGGTATTGAGAAGACATATCAAGGTACCTGTGGTAAAAGTTTCATATCTTGATTCTCTATAATTATGGATATACACTCTGTGGAAGATAGAGTTTTTGACCAGTCCTGAAGCTAGTCAATAAACAAATGTTCCGGGTAAAATAGTCATAACTTATTCATAGAGAATCCAAATTAAGTGGGAAAAATTGCATTGGACATAGTATGGACTATAGTTTCTTTTATGTGAGTTTCAGAATCTTATGTTAAATATTGAGTGCAGGGCATTATGTACATGTTCGGTCTCCTGAATAAACCAGAATTGAATAAAGTCTACCATTCTCTCTATAACTTATTTTTGGGGAGGATTCAAGGGGTAAAACTTGGAGAATTTTCAAAGAATACAATGAGTAATATTATCTATAGGATTAGAGTATTCGGATAATTGAAGAATTTCATAAATTGAAGAAGTCTTAGCAAGCATTATTAGGTTCTATGTGATGGTTGGTTGATGGTGATGATTTAATGTAAATTTTTATTATCTATCATATATTCTTGGGTGGAAGGAAGGGGAAAGGATGGAGAGTTAAATCCTCCCTTGATATTGGAGGATTCTATCTTCCTCTTGGAGGTTTATCCCTCCCTTTACATTTGGAAGTT
>ML778982.1:1728305-1768622 GCA_009831015.1 Picea engelmannii
TTGATGGAAGAAATTATGCATACTGGAGTGATAGAGTGAAAACTTACCTAATGGCTTTGGGAGTAGACATTTGGTACTCAGTTGTAAATGGCCATGTAATCCCAAATAATGCTCCAACTGATCCAAATGAGAAGAAGCTTATGATTTGTAATTCAAAATACAAACATGTTATTCTAACAACATTGGCACCAACCATTGCTAGCAAAGTGATGGGTTGTAGCACACTGGTAAAGAGGTATGGGACAAACTCAAGAGTATCTACGAAGCTGATCCAAAAGTTAAGTAGGTCAAACTTCAACGACATAGAGAATAATTCGAAAATTTGAAGATGAATGAAAAGGAAGATATTGCAACCTATGTTCTTAGAGTTGATGAAGTTTTTAATGCTATTAGAGGATTAGTTTAAGAGCTCGATGAATCGTTGGTTGTAAAAAAATTCTTGATATCACTTCTCTTGAGGTATGATGCTAAGGTCTCTTCCATTGAAGAAACTAGGGACTTGACCAAAATGACAATGGATGAATTACATGGGTCTCTTATAGAACATAAAATGAGAATAGGTACAGAAAGTGACTAGCCAAACAATGAAGTAGACTTTAAATCCATAAAGAAGACAAAAGACAAGGATAATGACCTTGATGAATAAATAGGAAATTTTGTAAGAAGGTTTTAGAAGGGAAGTGGAAGATACAAAGGTAAGTCTCCTCTCAAATGCTTTAACTATGGTAGAATAGGACACATTGTTGAAAAGTGCTACTATAAAAAGAGAAGTCTCAACAATAAAAAGATCTTCTACTCCAAGGATGATGGCATATCCTCAGATGAGAGTGATGAAGAAGATAATGATGGAGGAGAAGTCCTCTTCATAACCCAAGAAACACAGGATGGTGATCACAATAATTCTAAAGAGGAAGAAATCATTTTTGAAGAATATTCAGACGAAGAAACCAACCTTAATTCCTTTTGGGGATACAAAGACAATGTAGAGAGTGAACAAGAAGATGAGAATATTGAAAATTTGAAGCATGTTGAAACTGAAAATAGCAAGATTAGAAACACAAACATAATACTAAAAGGTGAATTGAGTAGTTGTGAAGAAGAGAATTACAAGCTTGAAAAGACCATTAATAGCTTGAAGGAACAATTAGAAGATTATGAGAAATTGAAAGAAGAATTGGATCACACAAAAGGGGAGCTACTATTGACAACATAAAAGTTGAAGAAGTTCGAAAAAAAGCACTAAAAAATTAGATGAGATCTTGAACAATCAAATATATCCAAATGACAAGACAGGACTAGGATACAATGACAGTTTGAAGACAACAATACAAGAGAAGGAAGATGGAAATTATGAAACCAACATTCCAGAAAAAGTTGAACAACAAGATAGAAGACTAGAATTCATAAGGAATGAGACATCAAGAAGATCTTCTCCCATTAGGTATGAAAGAAATCATTATGAAGGAAACTACAGAATAATAGATCGTGAACCGAGATGGACCACACCACAAAGAAGATCACTTACTCCCAGGTATCAAATTTTTTTTCTTGGACATTGTTATTGTTGTAACAAATATTGAAATTTTGGCTTTCGGTCACTTAGGAGAATGAATGGAAGCATTGGCAGTGGAATGACCACATACATCGAGCATTAAGCCACATTGAGAAAAATCGAATGAGTCTAGGTTTTTTTGTTGTCGGGGATTTGGACGACATAGATATTTTAATAAAAACAATCTCGATCCCTGAATTCACTAAAGTATTAAAGGATAAGTCGAGTCAAATAAAGATGAAGAAAGATTAACGTTAATAAATCTCATCACAATTTTGCGATTCAAGATTTCTCGCATCAAGTATTATCGAAGTCCCGACACTTAAATCCAAGAAAGGTTAAAGATTAACTGCTAATCATGAGTAATTAAGAGATTAAAACAAATGATTATCGTCTAATTAATCCCATTGTGATTTCACGATTCGAGATTCCTTGCATGTCATAACTCTTGAGGACATGATACTCGAAACCCGAAGGCTCGAAAGAGTGCAATGTAAACTCCGAAATCAATTTTGGGGATTTGGCCATCAGGGATTTGGCCGACATGAATATTTTAATAACCACTGCTTCATTTCCTTGAATCCCAAAAACCTGAAATCGAGACTCCAGTCATATGAAAAATGGATTTAGAAAAACCCAATTTTCTCATCCACGGAGAGGTCGTATTTCCTATTCGAATAGTCGATCGACATCTAAAAATCCTAATCTTTCTAGTGGTGTATTAATAATTTCATTTTGAGCTTGGTAAGATAGTCAAACATCCCCCTCAAAATGAGGTTAGTTTTCAGAAATATGGTGTTTTTAGTGTGTTGAGTCATCATTTTCAAATGCGGATTCTGAACGACTGGAGTATCAATTTGAGAAACGGTTGGAGAATTTTGTTCCTAACACATCAGAGATCATTAGCCTCTTTCAGTTTTCATACAAGTGTCACATATTGGGAGAATCAAATCCATCTTCGAGCCCTAATTTTCAGATTTCATATTTTCCTCTTTTGACACATGTTTGTTAAATGTAGATTTGGGAAAAATGAAAAGGGGTCTCAAGGAACTGAGAGAGGTGTTTTCTCAAAATAAACAGGTTCACAAAATCATGTTTTATTTTATATATATATGTCGTGATTCGAGAGATACAGATCCATAACTGCAACCTTAGTTTTCGGCAGTTTGGCCCATTTTCTATGGCAGAAAGTTTCAAGAATTGGTTGTAATTGTTGTTATCTTTTAGATTAGAGAGCATTTCGACCTCAATACATATATGAGGCATATTTGTAAAAGGGAAGACGAGTAGTACTCATGGGCTGTAGCACTTGTTTTCATGTTTAATAAAAGAGTGCAGAGCATTTTTTTATCTATATCAGAGATTCTTGTGATTTTGTTTGCAGAGAATGTCTTATTGCTTCGTTTTTACATCATTTCACTTGGTTTTATTTTCATTTGCTTCCCAATTTGTAACTGTGTTTGTAATGGAATTCATCCATTTGTTAGATGCTCTGTTGCTGGACATGTTATAGGTTGTTTCTTGCAGAGATATGAAGGTTCAAAATTCATCCTTGCTAGATGCTCTATCCCAACTATCTCTCTCCACTGATTTATTCTTGGAATTCACTCATTGCTAAGTGCTCCTTGCATTTTGATATGTTTTCTCTTTATTCTGCTGCCATACTTTTTATAAATCCTTCCCTTTGTAATCACATTCTATCTCACCTCTGCTCCATGGATTTCCATTGCCGAAACACTCTTATTACTTTCTTGATCATTTGATTCCATGCCAAATGGACTACTTTTCAGTCCAACCCATCAACCCTAAAAACCCAAAACTTTATGTTACCCACAGATCTGCCCACTGTTAAGCTTATTGAATATCCTAATGTGACATATTTTCAAGAGATCCCTCTCGGGTTGGAAGGAGCAGTTTCCAATCAAAAGTGGTTCGAGGTTATCTAGGAATTTACTTGCATGCAACACAAGTCAAGTCTGAGTGACAACATTTATTTCATTTAAAATGTGCTAAGTCTTGTCTCTATTACAACCTAGAACCAACTCTTGCGACAACATCTTCTGGTGCCATTGCCGGGGACAGAGGAAAGAAGTTATCTTCCCTGGGATATGACACAAAGTTCAGATCTATTTCTTGATGGTGAACAAGAGATAGGAATTCAATTGGATGTGATCATTCAGCTGGAGACTCCTTGGCTCGAAGACTTTACATGATTCACTGGCGACTCCACTGGTCTCAAAATGTCAGAATCGTTCATTCCTCGGATTGTTGCAAGGTTTGCTCCTCTGGACTTTGCAAATGTTTATGGTTTTCCAAACACTGTTCCAGACATTAAAGTTTGGGAAGATGTCCTTCCTAATTTTGGAGAATATGCGGACGACAATCCCGCCCAACACTTGTTTGAATTCCGCAAGCTCATGGATGAATTAAATATACATCATGAAGATGTCCTCATGAAACTGTTTATGTTTTCTTTGGAAAGAGATGCTAGACTCTGGTATAAATATTTACCTCATTCTAGTATTCCTTCATTGAAAGATTTTCACATACTTTTTCATCATCATTGTAAAAGAATCTATTTAGCTAAAATACTTTTTCAAGATTGTTGTAATATAAAATTCATAAGACAAATAGATCAAACACATCTTCTTGAAGAAGAGGAAGGAATATCAGAAATTTCTCAAGTCGATGAAGATTATCAGTAGGAAGAAGAGTTGGTTGATAAAAAAGTAGGATATGATAGATCTTGTGATCACATTCAAGAAGAAGATATTCAACATCATGGTCAACATGCAGAAGAGAAAGAAAACAAAAGTTGCTTGATCCAGAAATTGCATAGACCACCTCCTCCTTTAACAGAAGAAGAGATAGATCTGATCCTAAATAGTCATGTTGCAACCCCTGCTTACATAGATATATAGCATTCACATAGTCTTGAACATGTGAGTGAAACTTCTTCTATTACTGAAAATGAAAATCTAAGTTTAAATCATGACAGCCATGGAACTTTAGAGGAAGTTAGTAAACCAATTTATGATGATGATTTCCGGCGAGAGGATCATCTTGTAGACACTAATTTGTTTCATGAAGAAGATAGGGTTGTCATGTTTAATAACCTTGAAGAATTTTTATTGTTCGAAGATGATTTAGACTATGATTTAAAGGAGTGTGGATCTGAGATAGATAGCTTCACAGTTGATATTCCTAGCACTTGTCTAACTGATGACACTCCTGAGTTCGATGATGAACCTGTTTATGATGAATATCTAGAAGAACAAGAAGAGAAGATTTATTTTTCATCACACACGAAAATTTACAACAATCCTCCTTTGTTTGATGAATGTGATGAAAGTGTTTCTGAAGATGATGAGCAGCAAGAAACTGTGGTTCAACAGGAAAGCAATCAACAACATCATGAAAGAGATCAACCTATGTATGATAGCTACCAAGAAGATATTTAGACAACAGGTGAAGGACATAAGGAGGGGTTACTGAAACAATTGATCTCTCCTCCCTGTTTAGAAACCATTGAGCAATAGACCAGTAAGTTTCAATGAGACATTTTTCACTAGTGGAGAAAAAAATCAGCAGTGGACAAAGTGCACAAAAACATTTCAGACAGCTTGCCCAATGAGAGGAAGTATGGATTAATTATGAAAGTGGTATATCTCTTCCCTTCTACGATCCAGTAGTAGTTTATATGGAGTCAAAATGGGGGACTGAAATTTTTATTTCCAACTTCTTGAAGTCTAAATTTCAAAACTGTAAGTACCTGCTCCCAGGGCATGTTTTGAAATTTGCAGCTGCTCTTGTCATCCTTTTGCTCAAAGATGGAAGTATAATTAAGTTTGTTAGTCGGATACTCACTTGGTTGATTCATAAGTTTTACTATACTTGAAAAAAGAAGTGATATCGGTTAGAGTAGGTGATGTATATAAGTAAGCTTGAATTTGAGCACTAGAGTACAACAATGGTTTTCACTATGTTTCCGGTTTAGTTTGGAATCCAGTATGGTTTTGTTTAAATCATTACGACTCCATAGCCCAATGAATGCATAAGTGGTTTTTTGTTTTGGAAAGGTGCAAGTAAAGCGACAGAGTTTAGATTTTGATAAGGATGATTTCAGGTCGCCCAATATATGAAGGCACGTGGTCTACTATTCTTGGCACTTTGCAGGAAAGAACCATCCCTAGATGGAGCCTCTGTTGTAACAAATATTGAAATTTTGGCTTTCGGTCACTTAGGAGAATGAATGGAAGCATTGGCAGTGGAACAACTGCATACACCGAGCATTAAGCCACATGGAGAAAAATATCACGAGTCTGGGTTTTTTGCCTTCAGGGATTTGGCCGACATAGATATTTTAATAACTATAGCCCCGATCCCCGAATTCACTAAAGTATTAAAGGATAAGTCGGGTCAAATAAAGATTAAGAAAGATTAATGTTAATAAATCTCATCCCAATTTCATGATTCGGTATTTCTCACGTCAATTATTATCGAAGTCCCAACACTTAAATCCATGAAAGGTTAAATATTAACTGCTAATCGTGATTAATTAAGATATTAAAACAAATGATTATCATCTAATTAATCCCATTGCAATTTCGTGATTTGGGAATCCTTGCATGTCATAACTCTTGAGGACATGATACGTGAAACCCGAAGGCCCTAAAGAGTGCAATGTAAAAGACGAAATATATTTTAGGGATTTGGCCATCGGAGATTTGGCTAACGTGAATATTTTAATAACCACTGTTTCATTTCCCCGAATTCCGAAAACCCAAAATCGGGACTCCAATCATATGCAAAACTACTTTAGAAAAACACAATTTTTTCAGCCGTGGAGAGGTCATTTTTCGCATTCGAATAGTCAATCGACATCTAAAAATCCTAATATTTCCAGTGGTGTCTTAAGAATTTTATTTTGAGCTTGGTAAGGTAGTAAAACGTCCCCCAGAAGATGAGCTTTGTTTTCAGAAATATGGTGTTTTAACTGTGTTGTGTCATCATTTTCAAATGAGGATTTTGAGCGACTGGAGTATCATTTTGAGAAACGGTTGGACGATTTTGTGCCTAACACATCAGATATCATTAGCCTCTTTCAGGTTTCCTACATCTCTCACATATTGGTATAATCGAATCCATCTCCGGGCCCTAATTTTCAGATTTCAGATTTTCTTGTTTTGACACATGTTTGTTAAATGTAGATTTAGGAAAAATGAAAAGGGGTCTCAGGGAATTGAGAGAGGTTTTTGCTTAGAATAAATAGATTCACAAAAGCCTCTTTCAATTTATACACAACTATCATGATTCGATATATACAAAGCCATAACCACAGCCCTAGTTTTCGACAGTGTGGCCCATTTTCTATGGAAGAAAGTTTCAAGAATTGGTTGTAACTATTGTTATCTTTTAGATTAGAGAGGATTTCGACCTCAATACATATATGAGGCATATTTGTAAAAGATAGAGGAGTAGTACTCCTGGGCTGTAGCACTTGTTTTCATGTTTAATAAAAGAGTGTAGAGCATTTTCGATCTATATCAGAGATTCTTGTGATTTTGTTTGCAGAGAATGTCTTATTGCTTCGTTTTCACATCATTTCACTTGGTTTTATTTCCATTTTCTTCCTGATTTGTAACTGTGTTTGTAATGGAATTCATTCGTTTGTTATATGCTCTGTTGCTAGACATGTTATAGGTTGTTTGTTGCAAAGAGATGAAGGTTTATAATTCATCCTTGCTAGATGCTCTGTCCCAACTATCTCTTTCCACTGATTTATGCTTGGACTTCACTCATTGCTAAGTGCTCCTTGCATTTTGATATGTTTTCTCTTTATTCTGCTGCCATACTTTTTATAAATCCTTCTCTCTGTAATCACATTCTATCTCACCTCTGCTCCATGGATTTTTGTTGTCGAAACACTCTTATTACTTGCTTGATCATTTGACTCCATACCCAATGGACTACTTTTCGATCCAACCCATCAACCCTAAAAACACAAAAAATTTTGTTACCCACAGATCTGCCCAGTGTTAAGCTTATTGAATATCATATTGTGACATATTTTCGAGAGATCCCTGTCAGGTTGGAAGGGGCAGTTTCCAATCAAAAGTGGTTCAAGGTTATCTCGAAATTTACTTGCATGCAACCCAAGTCAAGTCCGAGTGAAAAAATTTATTTCATTTAAAATGTGCTAAGGCTTGGCTCTATTATAGCCTAGAACCAACTCTTGCAACAACATTTTCTGGCGTCATTGCTGGGGACAGAGGAAAGAATTTATCTTCCCTAGGATACGACAAAAAGTTCAGATCTATTTCTTGATGGTGAACAAGATATAGGGATTCAATTGGTTGTGATCATTCACCTGGTGACTCCTTGGTTCGAAGACTCTACATGACTCACTGGCAACTCCACTGGTCTCAAAATGTCAGATTTGTTTGTTCCTCGTATTGCTGCAAGGTTTGTTCCTCTGGACTTTGCAAATGTTTATGGTTTTACAAACACTGTTCCAGACATTAAAGTTTGGGAATATGTCCTTCCCAAATTTGGAGAATATGCGGACGACAATCCCACCCAACACTTGTTTGAATTCCACAAGCTCATGGATGAATTAAATATACATCATGAATATGTCCTCATGAAACTATTTATGTTTTCTTTGGAAAGAGATGCTAGACTCTGGTATAAATATTTACCTCATTCCATTATTCCTTCATTGAAATATTTTCACATACTTTTTCATCATCATTGTAAAAGAATCTATTCAGCTGAAATACTTTTTGAAGATTGTTGTAATATAAAATTCATAAGACAAATAGATCAAACACATCTTCTTGAAGAGGAGGAAGGAATATCAAAAATTTCTGAAGTCGATGAAGATTATCAATATGAAGAAGAGTTGGTTGATAAAAAAGTAGGATATGATAGCTCTTGTGATCACATTCAAGAAGAATATATTCAACATCATGGTCAACGTGCAGAAGAGAATGAAAACAAAAGTTGTTTGATCCAGAAATTGCATAGACTGCCTCCTCCTTTAACAAAAGAAGAGATAGATCTGATCTTGAATAGTCATGTTGCAACCCCTGCTTACATAGATCTGCAACATTCACATAGTCCTGAACATGTGGTTTAAACTTCTTCTATTACCGAAAATGAAAATCTAAGTTTAAATCATGACAACCATGGAACTTTAGAGGAAGTTAGTAAACCAATTTATGATGATGATTTCCGGCCAGAGGATCATTTTGTAGACACTATTTTGTTTCATGAAGAAGATAGGGTTTTCATGTTTAATAACCTTGAAGAATGTTTGTTGTTCGAAGATGCTTTAGACTATGATTTGGAAGAGTGTGAATTTAAGATAGATAGCTTCACAATTGATATTCCTAGCATTTGTCTGACTGATGACACTTCTAAGTTATCTCATGACCTTGTTTATGATGAATATCTAGAAGAACAATAACAACAGATTTATTTTTCATCACACATGAAAATTTACAACAGTCCTCCTTTGTTTGATGAATGTGATGAAAGTGTTTCTGAAGATGATGAGTAGCAAGAAACTATGGTTCAAGAGGAAAGAAATCAACAGCATCATGAAAGAGATTAGCCTATGTATGATAGCTACCAAGAAGATCTTTGGACATCAGGTGAAGGACATAATGAGGGGTTACTGAAACAATTGATCTCTCATCCTTGTTTAGCAACAATTGAGCAACAAACCAGTAAGTTTCAATGCGACATTTTTTCACCAGTGGAAGAAAAAATCAGCAGTGGACATAGTGTGCAAAAACATTTCAGATAGCTTGCCCAATAGGAGCAAGTATGGATTAATTGTGAAAGTGGTATATCTCTTCCCTTCTATGATCCAGTAGAAGTTTATATGGAGTCATAATGGTGGACTGAATTTTTTATTTCCAACTTCTTGAAGTCTGAATTTCAAAACTGTAAGTACCTGCTCCCAGGGCATGTTTTGAAATTTGTAGCTGCTCCTATCATCCTTTTGCTCAAAGATGGAATTATAATTAAGTTTGTTAGTTGGATACTCACTTGGTTGATTCAGAAGTTTTCCTATACTTGAAAAAAGCAGTGATATCGGTTAGAGTAGGTGATGTATATAAATAAGCTTGAATTTGAGCACTAGAGTACAACAATGGTTTTCACTATGTTTTCGGTTTAGTTTGGAATCCAGTATGGTTTTATTTAAAGCATTATGACTCCATAGCCCAATGAATGCATAAGCAGTTTTTTGTTTCGGAAAGGTGCAAGTAAAGCGACAAAGTTTAGATTTTGATAAGGATGGTTTCAAGTCGCCCAATAGATGAAGGCACATGGTCTACTGTTCTTGGCACTTTGCAGGAAAGCACCATCCCTAGATGGAGCCTTTGTTGTAAAAAATATTGAAATTTTGGCTTTCGGTCACTTAGGAGAATGAATGGAAGCATTGGCAGTGGAATGACCACATACACCGAGCATTAAGCCACATGGAGAAAAACCTCATGAGTCTGGGTTTTTTTCCGTCGAGTATTTGGCCGACGTATATATTTTAATAACTACAGCCCCGATCCCTGAATTCACTAAAGTATTAAAGGATAAGCTGGGTCAAATAAAGATTAAGAAAGATTAATGTTAATAAATCTCATCGCAATTTCGCGATTCAGGATTTCTCGCGTCAATTATTATCGAATTCCCAACACTTAAATCCATGAAAGGTTAAAGATTAACTGCTAATCGTGATTAATTAAGAGATTGAAACAAATGATTATCATCTAATTAATCCCATCGTGATTTCATGATTTGGGATTCCTTGCATGCCATAACTCTTGAGGACATGATACCCGAAACCCAAATCCTCGAAAGAGTGCAATGTAAAATCCAAAATATATTTTGAGGATTTTTCCATCGGGGATTTGGCCGACGTGAATATTTTAATAACCACTGCTTTGTTTCCCCGAATCCCAAAAACCCGAAATCGGGACTCCAGTCATATGCAAAACGGCTTTAGAAAAACACAATTTTCTCAGCCATGGAGAGGCCATTTTTCGCATTCCAATAGTCGATCGACATCTAAAAATCCTAATATTTCCAGTGGTGTCTTCAGAATTTCATTTTGATCTTGGTAAGGAAGCCAAATGTCCCCTGCAAGATGAGGTTCGTTTTCAGAAATATGGTGTTTTTACTACGTTGAGTCATCATTTTAAAATGAGGAGTCTGAGCCACTGGAGTATCATTTTGTCAAATGGTTGGACGTGTTTGTGCCTAACACATCATGTATCATTATCCTCTTTCAGTTTTCCTATAGGTGTCACATATTGTAAGAATCGAATCCATCTCCGAGCCCTAATTTTCAGATTTCATATATTCTTGTTTTGACACATGTTTGTTAAATGCAGATTTGGGAAAATTGAAAAGGGATTTGAGGGAACGAAGAGAGGTTTTTTCTCAAAATAAATAGATTCAAAAAATCCTCTTTCAGTTTATACACATATATCACGATTCAAGAGCTATGGATCCATAACTGCAGCCTTAGTTTTCGATAGTTTGGCCCATTTTCTATGGCGGAAAGTTTCAAGAATTGCTTGTAACTATTGTTATCTTTTAGATTAGAGAGGATTTCGACCTCAATACATATATGAGGCATATTTGTAAAAGGGAAGAGGAGTAGTACTCTTGGGCTGTAGCACTTGTTTTCATGTTTAATAAAAGAGTGTAGAGCATTTTCGATCTATATCAGAGATTCTTGTGATTTTGTTTGCAGAGAATGTCTTATTGCTTCATTTTCACATCATTTCACTTGGTTTTATTTCCATTTGCTTCCCGATTTGTAACTGTGTTTGTAATGGAATTCATCCATTTTTTATATGCTCTGTTACTGGACATGTAATAGGTTGTTTCTTGCAGAGATATGAAGGTTCAGAATTCATCCTTGCTAGATGTTCTGTCCCAACTATCTCTTTCCACTGATTCATGCTTGGAATTCAATCATTGGTAAGTGCTCCTTGCATTTTAATATGTTTTCTCTTTATTCTGTTGCCATACATTTTATAAATCCTTCCCTCTGTAATCAGATTCTATCTCGCTTTTGCTCCATGGATTTCCATGGATGAAACACTCTTATTACTTGCTTGATCATTTGACTCCATGCCCAATGGACTACTTTTCGGTCCAACCCATCAACCCTAAAAACCCAAAACTTTATGTTACCCGCAGATCTGCCCACTGTTAAGATTATTAAATATCCTATTGTGACATATTTTCAAGATATCCCTCTCAGGTTGAAAGGGGCAGTTTCCAATCAAAAGTGGTTCAAGGTTATCTCAGAAATTACTTGAATGTAACACAAGTCAAGTCTGAGTGACAAAATTTATTTCATTTAAAATGTGTTAATGCTTGGCTCTATTACAGCCTAGAACCAACTCTTGCGACAATATTTTATGGCATCATTGCTGGGGACGGAGGAAATAAGTTATCTTCCCTAGGATATGACAAAAAGTTCAGATCTATTTCTTGATGGTGAACAAGAGATAGGAATTCAATTGGCTGTGATCATTCACCTAGCGACTCCTTGGTTCGAAGACTCTACATGATTCACTAGCAAGTCCACTGGTCTCAAAATGTCGTATTCGTTCATTCCTCGGATTGTTGCAAGGTTTTCTCCTCTAGACTTTGCAAATGTTTATGGTTTTCCAAACATTAAATTTTGGGAAGATGTCCTTCCTAAATTGTGAGAATATGCAGATAACAATCCCGCCAACACTTGTTTGAATTCCACAAGCTCATGGATGAATTAAATATACATCATGAAGATTTACTCATGAAACTGCTTATGTTTTCTTTGGAAAGAGATGCTATACTCTGGTATAAATCTTTACCTCATTCTAGTATTCCTTCATTGAAAGATTTTTACATACTTTTCCATCAGCATTGTAAAAGAATCTATTCAACTGAAATATTTTTTGAAGATTGTTGTAATATAAAATTCATAAGACAAAAAGATCAAGCACATCTTCTTGAAGAGGAGGAAGGAATATCAGAAATTTCTCAAGTCGATGAAGATTATCAGTATGAAGAAGATTTGGTTGATAAAAAAGTAGGATATGATAGCTCTTGTGATCACATTCAAGAAGAAGATATTCAACATCATCATCAACATGCAGAAGACAAAGAAAACAAAAGTTGCTTGATCCATAAATTAAATAGACCGCCTCCTCCTTTAACAGAAGAAGGGATAGATATTCTCCTAAACAATCATGTTGCAACCCCTGCTTACATAGATMTGTAGCATTCACATAGTCCTAAACATGTAAGTGAAATTTCTTCTATTACTGAAAATGAAAATCTAAGTTTAAATCATGACAGCCATGGAACTTTAGAGGAAGTTAGTAAACCAATTTATGATGATGATTTCTGGCCAGAGGATCATCTTGTAGACATTGTTTTGTTTCATGAAGAAGATAGGGTTGTCATATTTAATAACCTTGAATAATGTTTGTTGTTCGAAGATGCTTTAGACTATGATTTGGAGGAGTGTGGATTTGAGATAGATAGCTTCACAGTTGATATTCCTAACATTTGTCTGACTGATGACACTCCTAAGTTATCTGATGAACTTGTTTATGATGAATATCCAGAAGAACAAGAAGAGCAAATTTATTTTTCATCACACATGAAAATGTACAGCAATCCTCCTTTGTTTGATGAATGTGATGAAATTGTTTCTGAAGATGATGAGAAGCAAGAAACTGTGGTTCAACAGGAAAACAATCAGCAACATCATGAAAGAGAGTAGCCTATGTATGATAGCTACCAAGAATATCTTTGGACATCATGTGAAGGACATAAGGAGGGGTTACTAAAACAATTGATCTATCCTCCCTATTTAGCAATCATTGAGAAATAGACCAGTAGGTTTCAATGAGACATTTTTGCACTAGTGGAAGAACAAATCAACAGTGGACAAAGTGCACAAAAACATTTTAGACAGCTTGCCCAATAGGAGGAAGTATGGATTAATTGTGAAAGTGGTATATCTCTTCCCTTGTATGATCCAGTAGCATTTTATATGGAGTCAAAATGGGGGACTGAATTTTTTATTTCCAACTTCTTGAAGTCTGAATTTCAAAACTATAAGTACCTACTCCCAGGGCATGTTTTGAAATTTACAACTACTCCTGTCATTCTTTTGCTCAAAGATGGAAGTATAATTAAGTTTGTTAGTCAAATACTCGCTTGGTTGATTCATAAGTTTTCCTATACTTGAACAAAGCAGTGATGTAGGTTAGAGTAGGTGATGTATATAAATAAGCTTGAATTTGAGCACTAGAGTACAACAATGGTTTTCACTATGTTTCCGGTTTAGTTTGGAATCCAGTATGGTTTTGTTTAAAGCATTACGACTCCATATCCCAATGAATGCATACGCAGTTTTTTGTTTCGAAAAGGTGCAAGTAAAGTGACAGAGTTCAAATTTTGATAAGGATGATTTCAGGTCGCCAAATAGATGAAGGCACACGGTCTACTGTTCGTGGCACTTTTCATTAAAGAACCATCCCTAGATGGAGCCTATGTTGTAAGAAATATTGAAATTTTACCTTTCGGTCACTTAGGAGAATGAATGGAAGCATTGGCAGTGGAACGACCGCATACACCGAGCATTAAGCCACATGGAGAAAAATCTTACGACTCTAGGTTTTTTGCTGTTGGGGATTTGGCCTACGTAGATATTTTAATAACTACAGCCCCAATCCCCGAATTCACTAAAGTATTATAGGCTAAGCCGGGTCAAATAAAGATTAAGAAAGATTAACGTTAATAAATCAAATAACAATTTCACGATTCAGGATTTCTCGCGTCAAGAATTATCGAAGTCCCAACACTTAAATCCATGAAAGGTTAAATATTAACTGCTAATCGTGATTAGTTAAGAGATTAAAATAAATGATTATTGTCTAATTAATCCCATCGCGATTTCACGATTCGGGATTCCTTGCATGTCATAACTCTTGAGTACATGATACCCGAAACCCGAAGGCCCAAAAGAGTGCAATGTAAAAGCCAAAATCTATTTCAAGGATTTGGCCATCGGGGATTTGGCCGACATGAATATTTTAATAACCACTTCTTCGTTTCCCCAAATCCTGAAAACTTGAAATCGGGACTCTAGTCATATGCAAAACGACTTTAGAAAAACACAATTTTTTCAGTTGTGGAGAGGTTGTGTTTCGCATTCGAATAGTCGATTGACATCTAAAAATTCTAATATTTCCATTGGTGTATTCAGAATTTCATTTTGATCTTGATAAGGCAGTCAAACGTCCCCCATAAGATGAGGTTCGTTTTCAGAAATATGGTGTTTTTACTATGCTGAGTCATCATTTTCAAATGAGGATTCTAAGAGACTGGAGTATCATGTTGAGAAATGGTTGGAAGATTTTTTGACTAACACATCATATATCATTATCCTCTTTCATTTTTCCTACAGGTGTCACATATTGGGAGAATCGAATCCATCTCCGAGCCCTAATTTTCGAATTTCATATTTTCTTGTTTTGACACATGTTTGTTAAATGAAAATTTGGGAAAAATGAAAAGGGGTCTTAGAGAACTGAGAGAGTTTTTTTCTCAGAATAAATAGATTCACAAAAGCCTCTTTCAGTTTATACATAGCTGTCACGATTCGAGAGATACAGAGCCATAACCGCAACCCTAGTTTTCGACAGTTTGGCCCATTTTCTATGGCAGAAAGTTTCAAGAATTGGTTGTAACTGTTGTCATCTTTTAGATTAGAGAGGATTTCGACCTCAATACATATATGAGGCATATTTTTAAAAGGGAAGAGGAGTAGTACTCCTAGGCCGTAGCACTGGTTTTCATGTTTAATCCATCCACATAAGAGATTCTTGTGATTTTGTTTGCAGAGAATGTCTTATTGCTTCGTTTTCACATCATTTCACTTGGTTTTATTTCCATTTGTTTCCCGATTTGTAACTGTGTTTGTAATGGAATTCATCTGTTTTTTAGATGCTCTGTTGTTGGACATGTGTTGGCAGCCATCTTGCAATTCTTATTTTTCCTTAAAAGCTGCATACACAAGGGTTTTGAACCCTCAATACTCGTTGCAATTCTTTAAACAAAATGACACTATTATCTTTGTCTTTCACACACCTGCCTTTCATTTTCATTTTCACGACTGTAAGAATGAAAACCTTGAGTTGGAAGTCATGTTGATGGCATTTAAATCATCTTTGGATTGTTATGAATCCTTTTGTTCATGTGGTCATTTTACCTCTAACTCAATAATGGTCATACATTTGTCAAAACACCAAACCTTTACCCACTTTGCATTGACTTTTGTTAATATGGTTTCATTTTATAAGTTCTTGATGCAATGATATTCTGGTGTCTTTGATTGAATCCTTGATGCAATGGTGATATTATATTATGTTGTCTTTGATCAAATTCTTTGATGCAATGGTTTCATGGAACACATTAACTTTGTGATTAAATCCTTGGTGCAATGTTCGATATAGTGGTTCCTTTCAAACCATACAAATGCTATTGTTGATTTAAACATTTGGATCGAAGTTTTGATTATGTGATTATGTGATAATCCATTTGACTTTTGGTTTACAATGCTTTGGATGGTGATTTGAATGAAACTATTACCAAGGCGTAGTCTATTCTACATACCAATATGAATGTTTTGCATGGTTTCAATTCACTCCACCACCCTAGCATGCATAAGCATTAACGTCTACCTTGCACTCCAGGCTACCTTTTCTTTTTTTGGGAAAACCTGCGGGAAGTTCGTCCTATGTCTACCAAACAAACCCCCTCACCAATTATCCTGTTGAACGTATGTTGTCTCCTATGGTCCCTGTAGTGCGCATAGAACCTAATGGCGTCCAAACGCTATTGTTATTTGATAACACTCCTGAGGACCTAGAGAGTAATGGCTGGTTAGTTTTCATTCAAAAATTTGAGGGTTTCAACTTCGCAGTCGCTCAGTAATTTTCCCTCACATTCGATGGATGTAGGACCAAAGTTGGGGAGATCCAACTCGAATTGAACGAAAAATTCCTCAGCTCAGCCACAGGTTTACCAGCCAAAGGGAAGAAATGGTTTAAGAATTCAAAGGTGGATGAAGTGCCATGGTCACTCCTATTTACCTCGAGAAAAATTATCAGTTGTGACAAAGGTATGCCGGTCACAGCCCTTAAGTCTCAATGGCATGATTTGTTGGTCATTGTTAAGCAATTTGTTACTTGCAAAGGTATATATGGTTTAGTTTTTATCTACCATCTCCGGCTTCTTATTAATTTCATAGATTTCCCTTTGAATATGCCTCATTACCTCCTTCGTGGTTTGTATAAAATGGATAAACAATTTAAGAGGGAGAAGGTCGACTCCAGCCTCTTCCACCACTGTTTGATTAAAATTGTCATAGTCCATCATTTGAGGTTGAGTGGAGATTTTTGGGAAGCTTTCTTGTTGAGGAATGGATTTTCCACTCTTGAATTTGGTCAAGTGGACAAAACAGTGGTCACCAAAACCCTTGTCGGGCCTGTCGTGCCCCCTCCAACCCTCCTACCTGCTATTGAACCCTTGACCTACCCTAATGATGACCTACTCAACGCCCTGCCTGACTCATGCCTAAAAGACATTGTTAAGCCTAGTAAGAGGCCTGCAAGAAAAAAGGGCAAGGTTAATACCGATGTCAATATAAAGGGTAAGAAGGCTACACGCTGGGTATCTAGGTGTGCTCGCAATAAACCCAAACAAAACACGGATCAGAAACCTAACTATTTTGAGTGAAGAATTGGATTCTGAAATCGAATGATTTCTAACCGAGGAGTACCCATACTCACATGGCCTGTGTTCTTCCAAACACTATGACTACGTATTCAACCTCCCACCGTGCCTAAGGATGACCCCAACTTCCCCGGGATCAAGTTTGACAGCGGAACCCCTAGAAATTTAAAAGATTCCTCATCTGTAATGACATAGCCCGATCAACCACAGTGCAATGAATGCAACTCATGGCTCGAATGATACTATACATATGTCCCTCTATTGCAATCCCAAATTAAGTCCTTGGACGACCGGGTGACTGTGTTAACCAAGGAAAATGATAGACTGCAAGCTAACAATAAGAGGCAAAAGACCACAGGCTCTGTCGTGTTCAAAAATGTTGAGGCAACCACTGCCATTGTTAATTCAAAGTTAGCTTGACTGAATTGTACCCCTACAGCCAAGGTATGATATTTCAACAATGATTTTTGAATTAGCATAAACAATTGTGTTTGTTTTGAATTAGCATAAACTATTTGGTTTGTTTTGAATTAGCATAAACGATTGTGTTTTCTTTGAATTAGTATAAAATATTTGTTTGATAAATCGAATATAGTTATGTTTTGATTGAATTAATTTAATACGATTTTGTTTGTAAATATGACCAGCTACAGAATCGTGAGCTTCTATAGCTAGTCATAAAATTAGAATTTTTGTTGATTTTACAATTAAACACTATCTAAAATTGTTTATTTTTGTCCATCTATAGGTACACACGAATTTCAATGGAAATTGGATCTGCTGTGGCATCTTTGAACATGTTGTTTCTTTACACATTTTTGGATTAGGTTGTTAGTCTTAGGTGGAAATAGAAATCTGGGAGATTGTTCCCATATTTTTTGCAAACAGTTTTTGATAATTTCCACAAGGAATGTTTTATCCTGTGGCCTTTATATACTTATTATTTTTTGTAAACAATCCATCAATGTTGAGAGAACAGAGACTATGGGCTAATGATTATATAGACTCGAATAGAAGTGGATTTGTTGTATGACTTTAGCTTCAATTTATCTTACTTTTGTTCAAGTTTCTATGCATTTTAATTTCTAATCAAATTATTGACTACTTTAGATATCAAGCTTTGTTACAGGTTGATGCGATATGAGTTAAGATTTGTCCATATTTGATGTATCTCATTTTACTTACAACAATTACCCTATTTTTAATGAATTGAAGGTTTATCTTCTTTGTTAAATGAGCAGTTATGTACGAATCTTCGCACTGGGATTTATCTAAATGTGATGATCTGTAAACTATAAAATTGTTGTTGCTATATCTCTTATTTTTCTGTCATTCGTATTCAAGAGAATCACTGCTTCCTATTTACGAGAAGATTTTTGTAAAATCTGGTGTGGTTTTCCCCCATCAAACAGCTAAATCGAGTACTGTGCACAGGACAAATAGGAAGCGTTGCTTCAGGTCAGTTTGTTATTTGCAATTTAATAGTCAATTAATTCGATAATTCTCTTTAGTTTAGATAGATATATAGTACATATTATTATCTTCTTTGCTTAGTTGGATAGCTGTTGTTTCATTTCTTTTTCATAAAAGTTATAAAAATCCAAAAATAATAGCTTCTCTTTCATAAGACAATTTACAAATGATTTTTCAAATTTCGATCAAAATTTGTATTTTGTAAATATTGTATATATAATTGATATTTAATTGTATTGATAACTGAACATTTAATAAGTAGAATTATTGCTTTATAATATTAGTTAGTAAACTGTATATATATATTAGATTTGTATATAGTTTGTAGTAGTTGTCTTTCACTTAGATTAGTTTTTTTTAACTTAGTTTTTTCACTTTCCTAGGACTTAGATTGCCCAACGGAGCCGCTAAACCCATTGAAGTGGATTAATCCAAACGACTTGGGTTATTTAGACAACCTCGAACTGGATCCACCCCTCCAGTTGACGAGCGGTCAATTTCGCCCGTCAACAAATGGTGCTAGAAGGAGGGCCTGAAAATTATTAGTGGCATGAGGTGGTCGTAAGAGTCCTCCACCACCCAACCGCTCACCTATAGTGACAAGAAGTCATTGAAATGAAAACATCGTCCCTCAAATAGCAACCACATCAAACGATGATCTATGGATCACAGTTGAACCAATAACCCCAAATCCTACAGGTGGTGACGTACAAGAGATTGTCCGACAATCTCTCATAAGAACACATAATGCCTTCGCCCATTTAAGGCAACCAAATCGACCTTTGGACCAACCATTAGATTTCTCTCATATCAGAGAACAACTTGGAGGCACTAACCTCACTTTAAACCCTACAAATCCAACCCTCACTCTTGTTGTAGGAGGATCTGGAATACCACCCTCACCACCTCCATCATCCCCTTCTTCTTCTGGAGAAGACTCTTCTGACGAAGGCAGTTCCTCCTCCCAGCCTTCCACAATGCCCACACCAATGGCCAACCAGAACAATCATGTCAGGCCATGGCTCGACCAAGATGTAGTAGCCGTACCCGGGCCTCAGCATCCCTTACCCAAACATCTAGAGAAGTGGCTCCCCAAGTTTGACCCTAACTCTAAACAGATCACCAAAGATCATATTAAAAAGTTTATGTTAGCCATTAGACTCCGTAATGTCGAGAATGAAGAAGTAGTCTATAGTTTGTTCCCCTATACTTTCGAGGGCAATGCCTCTACCTGGTATTTTGCCCAGCAGCCCCATACGATTGTGTCATGGGAGAAGTTTAAATCCTACTTTCTTGAGAAGTTTGGAGACAATAAGTCTCCAGAAGTTCTAGTCATGGAGCTTTCTAGTTTAAGAATGAATCCCAAAGAGAAAATCAAAGACATTAACCAAATATTCTTAACACTAAAGAACCGAATCCCTACGGATTCAATGCCTGCTGAGAATATTATCATAGCATAATATACTAAAGCCTTACATCAAAGTATAGCCATTTGGGTAAAGCGATCTAAGAAAGCCACGTTGTTAGAGGCCTTCGAAGAGGTCGGTAAAATTGAAAAAGACATCCTTAGCTTAAAAGACACTACTAGCAATGAAACAGAGACTAGTTCATCTTCCAAAAAGAAAATCAAAATCCTCCCTAGACCTACTCAAAATAAAACACAACCTAAAAGCTCAGATTTAGAAAACTTAACAAAAGTCGTTCAAAAATTGTCAAATCAAGTTATAGATTTGAAAAGGACAACCTAAGAAGCTTCTTCAAGCAAAGGGCCTTACAAACCCCCATTTAGGAAGCCTTTTCCCACCAACCGGCCTAATTCAAATACCGAGGGCCTAAATCTAGAAAGCCTGCAATTCTCTCTTCAAATGAATAACTTGATGCCCCCTGAGATCTCTGAGGAAGTAGTTGAACAAGAGACAGTTGAAGAAGAAGAATCTTCTCCGAACATCTTTGGACACTTATCGGATAGCATTTTTCAAGCTAATTTTGAGACAATACATCCCTACAATACTAGGAGTAAGACAACAAACAAACCTTCTTCTGAAAACATTACGACTTTGCCCCCAAAACAGTCTAAATCAGCTGAGACTAAACAGAGTCATGTAAACCCAAACTTAGATTATGATTTAGTTGAAGATCTAAAAAAGTTAAGGGCTAACATTTTTGTTTATGAATTATTAAAATTTTGGTTTCTGCTACAAAAAATGTTACAGAATATCGCAGAGAATAGAAAAAATGATAATCCAAGCAGTAACAAAGTTGTTCAGAACAATCCAAAAGTTCCTCAAAAGGCTTCCGCTAAGAACAATTTTGATCCTCACGAGAAGGGAGGCCTTCCTATAAATAATGTAACAAATGTAGATAAATTAGCTTTAGAGCCTGCGAGTAAAAAGCCACAAGCTTCCACCACTAGTACTCGTAGAAATGTACCTCCATTTTTGTTAACTTTCGAAATCTTTAATAGGAACGTGCACAATTGTATGGTAGACTCAGGAGCGTCATCCAATGTAATTCCATGGTCTGTGTGTCAGAAGATTAATGCTGAAGTTGAACCATCCACCTTAAAGATCATCCAACTTGATCGAACTAATGTTAAAGTTATAGGAGAATTAAGGAATGTGCTTATAAGATTATTGTATAACCCCAAAGTTCATCAAGTGATTGATATTATTGTTGTGGATATTCCAGAAGTTTATGGTTTTCTTTTAAGCAGAGGCCGGTCAGAGCATCTACATGGCTATGTCACGACGAATTGGTCTCACCTGTGGCTACCCAAGAACGACAAGCCCAACAAAATCAAGGTAAATCGTGAACGCTACCTAAATCTCACAGTCACAGATTTAAATGATCCCAATGAACCATTTACACCTTCTACCGATTCACCCGAAATATAATGGATGGATACCTTTTTCGGAAATTTCATGCCCGAGACTTCCCCTATCATTAATCTGGAACAACAGTCCAAGATTGTAGCATATATACAGCCAACAGTTTCTACACAATGGTCTCATGCACCCAATAAAAATCAAATGTGGTCTCTTTACTTTGACGGGTCAAAGTCCAAGGAAGGAGCTGGTGTAGGCTGCGTTATTATTGATCCAACAGGTAACAAAACCCTGATTGCATGCAAGTTAGAATTTGAATGTACTAATAACACAACAGAATATGAGGCTTTATTGCAGGGCCTCAGAAAAGCATTAGATATGAACATTCAAAATTTGACTATCTTTGGCGATTCAGAAATCATGGTTAGACAGGTAAGAGATTTTATCCACTGTCTGTCTCCACATCTTAAAAGCTACCAATCTGAGGTATGGAATTTAATGAATAAATTTCCTACTTTAAACATAAATTCTATTCCTAGATTGAATAATTCAGAAGCCGATTTATTAGCTAATGTAGTTTCGAAACTCTTTCCTGCAGAAGGCTTGTCCCCGAATGCATTCTCTTTCGAATTGTTGTTCAAGCCATCCGTTCTCGACAACATTACGAATTGGAGAGTCTTTGACGATGATCAACAAATTATCAGTTTCCTGCATATGGGAGAAACTTTCCAAGGCGTGGTGATCGACGAATGCACTCATGACGACAATCTGAGTGATTTCATGGTAATACCAGATCCGAGATCTCCTGAATCTTCATCGGACATGGTAAATTCTATCCCTAAGTCTGTAGCTAGATTAGAGAAATTTTACAATCTTCAAGAAAAATTCAAAAAATCGGTCAACTGTAAAACAAATAGTTCCTCTTTATCGTATGAAAAAGTAAACTTGGGAACTAATGACAATCCACAGTGCATTAATTTAGGGGTGGGGTGTTCTGAACAAGAGAAAGCCACATTTATTAAATTGTTTAAGGAATTCAAAAATGTTTTTGCATGGACGTATGATGACCTTAAAACTTTTGACCCTAACATCATACAACATGTCATTCCTATAAAAATCCAAACCTTGTCGTTTCAACACAAGTTAAGAAAAATGCACCCTAAGCTCGAACCGACCATCAAAAAAGAATTAAATAAACTCCTGAATGCTAAGATAATTTTCCTAGTTAGGCACACGCAATGGGTTTCTAACCTTGTCCCTGTCAGGAAGAAGAGTTGTGAAATGTGACTATGCGTTGATTTCCGGAACCTTAATCGAGTGTCTGATAAAGACAACTACCCTGTCCCACCCATGGAACAGATCCTTCAATAGGTATCTGGTTCTGAAAGATTATCCTTATTGGATGGTTTTTCAAGATACAACCAAGTCCTGATGTCTCCTCCAGACCAAATTAAAACCACCTTCCACACTCCATGGGGCACCTACACTTATAGGAAAATGCCCTTTGGACTCATTAATGTTGGTGCCACTTTCCAGAGAGAGATGGATATCGCTTTCCGAGGCTTAATCAATCAATCTGTCATAGTTTACCTAGATGATGTTACTGTATTCTTGAAAAACAAAACTGATCATCTAGCTCATTTGAGAGTCGTTCTACAGCGATGTCGTAAGTACGACATTTCCTTGAATCCCAAAAAATCTATCTTCGTAGTAGAATAAGGTAAACTCTTAGGATTTATTATGTCAAGCAAAGGGATGATTATCAACCCTAAAAGGACTCAAGTCATCTCAAAAATCCCCCCTCCCTCATCCAAAAATTCTATGCAGTCTTTCTTAGGCCAGATAAACTTTGTCAGGAGATTCATCACCAGTTTCTCTAAAATGGTGAGACCCTTACAGAATTTAATTAAGAAAGACACACAATATCATTGGGGACCCTTAGAAAACCAAGCTTTTAATTCAATAAATAAGGCCATAATAGACGCTCCTTCTCTCATGAGCCTCAAGTTTTTGCAAGACTTCATGCTCTACACATTTGCTTCTGACAGCTCCTACGCTTCTGTCCTAACTCAAAAGAACGCTGAAAACAATGAAGTCCCAACTGCCTTTATGAGCTCTGCTTTCAAAGGCATGGAACTTAATTACCCAGTGGTAGATGAGCAAACCTATGCTGTTTTTAAAGTAGTCAAGCACTTTCGATCTTATCTTTTGAAATCTAGGACGAAAATTATTGTCCCTTACCCAACCGTCAGAAATCTATTAGTGCAGAAAGAAGTAGGCGAAAAGAGGGTGAACTGGGTTACCTCTTTACAAGAGTATGACATAGAAATCACCCTAGCACAAATAGTGAGAGGCCAAGGGTTATGCAAGTTAGTCGCTGAATCAGCAACAGGACAACAATAAGAAAATGATATGTCAAACCCAGGACAACACAATCAAAATTCAATCTGTTGTGCACAAAACTATGTTAGTCCCTGGTATGACGATATAAAATTCTGTCTTGAACATGGGTCATCCCCCTATCACCTAGATCCCACTAAAAGAAGAGCGTTAATATTAAAATCTACCTCCTTTCAGTTGATTAATGGTATTTTGTTTCATCAAAATTTTGATGGAGTACTAATGCGTTGTCTTGAGAAAGATGAAGCAGAAAAGGTCTTACTAGAATTACACACAGGAGAAGTTGGTGGGCATTTTGGTGGGGACACTACTACCCATAAAGTTTTAAGAGTAGGTTATTACTGGCCTACACTTTTTAGAGATTCTCATGCCTTGTGCCACAAGTGTATTATTTTTCAAAAAGCGTTTGGGCGGATACAGAAACCAGCCTTTCCTTTGCAGCATGTTTCAATAGACTCCCCTTTTTAGTAGTGGGGTCTTGATATTATAGGTCCAATCAATCCGCCATCCTCACAACATCATAAGTTTATCATAACAGCCACAAATTACTTCACCAAGTGGTCTGAAGCTGCCCCCTTAAGAGCTGTAAATACCAGCCAGGTAATTACCTTTTTAAATTCAAATATTATTACTCGTTTTGGTATCCCTGACTGTTTAGTGTTTGATAACGCTTCTTATTTTTCGTCTCTTGAGATGAGTGAGTTCGCTCTAGAAAAAGGAATTAAATTGAAGTATTCTGCTAGCTACTACCCTTAGGGCAATGGATTGGAAAAATCAACAAATAAGAATCTGATTAAAATCATGAAGAGAACGGTATCTGAAAATCACAAAAATTGGCATAATGCACTGTTAAATGCAATCTGGGCTGATAGAGTAACACTGAAAACTGCTATAGGTAACTCTCCCTTCTTTCTCATCTATGGCAGAGAAGTAATTCTGCCACCACATATTCTTCTTCCCTCACTATAGCTATCATAGAAAATACAAGAAGAAGACTGCCCCCCTTTGGAGAATCGAATTAACGCTTTAATAAAACTAGAAGAGGTAAGAGCTCAAGCAAAACGTAAGTTGGATCAACATCAACTAGTGGTCAAAAGCTGGTTTGATTCCAACTTTGCCTCTGATAGGAACTTCGAAGTAGGTGACCTTGTCCTAAAATGGGACAAACCACATGAGGGAAAGGGAGAGCATACGAAGTTTCAGAACTTATGGCTAGGACCGTTTTTAATTACTGAGAAATTGGGTCCCATCTCTTTCCGATTACAGAGTCTAGGGGGACAGCCAGACACCTATCCGGTGAATGGCCAAGCTCTGAAAAGGTATTTCTCTTGATGACAACCCTGTGTATACTGTGTAAATATTTTTCTTTTGTTTGCTTTTCTTTTGCTGTTTTGGTTTTGATTTTTCCCTTACGCTTATCAGTTTTTTCTTTTGGAAATACACATACCTGCATTATGAACTATTCGGAAAAAGAAAACAGAAAATTCTTTCTCTGAAATGACTGATGAAAAGTTGTCTAAACATCAATTATAATATACTTCTGAAATTTACAGCCATGTTGAGGAAAGACTGTTGTTTGAAAGAAGTTTATTGATTTCAATCTGTAAGTGAAGCCTGTCACGATCATCCATTATCTTCTTATGATGTCCCTGTTCCTTAAGGGAATAACTCAGAAGATGTCTCCCTGCTTTCGAAGGTCAGTTTTGTAAACAAACCATCTCTGAATCTTAATGAAGGATAGTTTAAAAAAAAAAAAACTTTCAAGGTCTGTAAAAATATGTCTAAAATATCATAATTTTCAGCGTCACCCTGCTCAATTATATATCTTTAAAAATCAAATAAATCATTAAAAGAGCTATGGGACGTGCTTGTAAACCCACCGGTATACTGAACAGGTATGTTGGCAGCAGGTAAATGCATGGATGATGCCAAGACAACTTCATCGGGGTACTGAACATGCCCACTGGCAGCGAAGCAATGTTGGGTATATGAAAATTTGCAAATATGAAATCTCTTGACCTTAAATTGTCCTTTATTCTGATCTAGAACTTCCTGGTAGGATATGGATATCAGAGTGGGTTAAATGGAAACCCTGTCGAGGCTATGGACACTTGCTAGCAGCAGTGGCTCTGTCAATAGTATTGGAGATTTTATCTTTAACATCATGACTCACTTTTATTAAGACTGTCATCAGTTCTCATCTTTTAAGCACAACTGGAATTTTTATGATTAATGATGATGTTTAAACAAATTTCTGGTTGTTTTTGAGTTAGAATTATTCTCATTATCCTAAGCTGGATTTGTTCTTTTGGCAGAGATAACTTCTTCTACCAGTGTGTCGCCATTGTTGGAAGCCATCTTGCAATTATTATTTTTCCTTATAAGCTGCCTACACAAGGGTTTTGAACCCTCAATACTCGTCACAATTATTTAAACAAAACGACACTATTATCTTTGGCTCTCACACGCCTGCCTTTCATTTTCATTTTCATGACTGCAAGCGTGAAAACCTTGAGTTGGAAGTCATGTTGATGGAATTAAAATCATCTCTGGATTGTTATGAATCCTTTTGTTCATGTGGTCATTTTACCTCTAACTCAATAATGGTCATACATTTGTCAAAACACCAAAACTTTACCCACTTTGCATTTGAATTTTGTTAATATGCTTTCATTTTATAAGTTCGTTATGCAATGATATTCTGGTGTCTTTGATTGAATCCTTGATGCAATGGTGATATGATATTTTGTTGTCTTTGATCAAATTCTTTGATGCAATGGTTTCATGGAACGCATTAACTTTGTGATTAAATCCTTGGTGCAATGTTTGATATAGTGGTTCCTTTCAAACCATACAAATGCTATTGTTGATTTAAACATTTGGATCGAAGTTTTGATTATGCGATTATGTGATAATCCATTTGAATTTTGGTTTACAATGCTTTGGATGGTGATTTGAATGAAACTATTACCAAGGCGTTGTCAATTCTACATACCAATATGAATGTTTTGCATGGTTTCAATTCACTCCACCACCCTCGCGCGCATAAGCATTAACATCTTCCATGCACTCTAGGCTACCTCTGCTTGTTTTGGGAAAACCTACGGGAATTTCGTCCTGTGTCTACCAAACAAACCCCCTCACCAATTATCCTATTGACCGTATGCTATCTCCTATGGCTCTTGTAGTGCGCATAGAACTTAATGGCATTCAAATGTTGTTGTTATTTGATAATGCTAGTGATGACCTGGAGAGTAATGGATAGTTAGTTTTCATTCAAAAATTTGAGGGTTTCAACCTCGCAGTCGCTCAGCAATTTTCCCTCACATTCAATGGATGCAGGGCCAAAGTTGGGGACATCCAACTCGAATTGAACGAAGAATTCCTTAGCTCAGCCACATGTTTACTAGCCAAAGGGTAGAAATGGTTTAAGAATTTGAAGGTGGATGAAGTTCCATGGTCACTCCTATTTACCTCGATAAATATTATTAGTTGTGACAAAGGTATGCCGGTCACAAACCTTAAGTATCGATGGCATGATTTGTTGGCCATTGTTAAGAAATTCGTTACTTGCGAAGGTAAATATGGTTTAGTTTTTCTCTACCATCTCTCGCTGCTTATGAATTTCATAGATTTCCCTTTGAATATGCCTCATTACCTCCTTCGCGGTCTGTATAAAATGGCTAAACGATTTAAGAGGGAGAAGGCCGAATCCATCCTCTTCCACCACTGTTTGATTAAAATTGTCATAGTCCATCATTTGAGGTTGAGTGGAGATTGTTGGGAAGATTTCTTGTTGAGGAATGGCTTTTCCACTCCTGAATTTGGTCAAGTGGACAAAATTCTGGTCACCAAAACCCTTGTCGGGCCTGTCGTGCCCCCTCTAACCCTCCTACCCACTGTTGAACCCTTGACCTACCCTAACGATGACCTACCCGATGCCCTGCCTGACTCATGCCTAAAAGACACTGTTAAGGCTAGTAAGAGGCCTGCAAGAAAAAAGGGCAAGGGTAATACCGATGTCAATATCAAGGGTAAGAAGGCTACATGCTGGGTATCTAGGTGTGCTCGCAATAAACCCAAACAAAACATGGATCAGAAACCTAACTGTTTTGAGTGAAGACTCAGATTCTGAAATCGAACGATTTCAGACTGAGGAGTACCCATATTCACACGGCCTGTGTTCTTCCAAGCCCTATGACTATGTATCCAACCTCCCACCATGCCTTAAGGATGACCCCAACTTCCCCAGGATCAAGTTTGACAGTGGAACCCCTGGCAATTTAAAAGATTCCTCACCTATAATGACACGTCCCGATCAACCACAGTGCAATGAATGCAACTCATGGCTCGAACAATACTATATAGATGTCCCTCTGTAGCAATCCCGAATTAAGTCCTTGGAGGACCGGGTGACTATGTTAACCAAGGAAAATGATAGACTGCAAGCTAACGATAAGAGGCAAAATACCACAAGCTCTGTCGTGTTCAAAAATGTTGAGGCAACCACTGCCATTGTTAATTCAAAGTTAGCCTGACCGAATCATATCCCTACAACCAAGGTATGATATTTCAACAATGATTTTTGAATTAGCATAAACGATTGTGTTTGTTTTGAATTAGCATAAATGATTTGGTTTGTTTTGAATTAGCATAAATGATTGTGTTTTCTTTGAATTAGTATAAAAGATTTGTTTGATAAATCAAATATAGTTTTGTTTTGATTGAATTAATTTAATACGATTTTGTTTGTAAATATGACCAGCTACAGAATCGTGAGATTCTGTAGCTGGTCATAAAATTAGAATTTTTGTTGATTTTACAATTAAACACTATCTAAAATTGTTTATTTTTGTCCATCTACAGGTACACATGAATTTCAATGGGAATTGGATCTGTTGTGTCATATTTGAACATGCTATTTCTTTACACAATTTTGGATTAGGTTGTTAGTCTTAGGTGGAAATAGAAATCTGGGAGATTGTTCCCATATTTTTTTCAAACAGTTTTTGATAATTTCCACAAGGAATGTTTTATCCTATGGCCTTTATATACTTATTATTTTTTGTAAACAATCCATCACTGTTGGGAGAACAGATACTATGGGCTAATTATTATACAAACTTGAATAGAAGTGGATTTGTTGTACGACTTTAGCTTCAATTTATCTTACTTTTGTTCAAGTTTCTATGCATTTTAATTTGTAATCAAATTATTGACTACTTTAGATATCAAGATTTGTTACAGATTGATGCGATATGAGTTAAGCTTTGTCCATATTTGATGTATCTCATTTTACTTACAACAATTACCCTGTTTTTAATGAATTGAAGGTTTATCTTCTTTGTTAAATGAACAGTTATGTACGAATCTTCGCACTGGGATTTATCTAAATGTGATGATCTGTAAACTATAAAATTATTGTTGCTATATCTCTTGTTTGTTCTGTCATTCATATTCAAGAGCGTTGCTGCTTCCTATTTACGAGAATATTTTTGCAAAATCTGGTGCGGGTTTCCCCCATCAAACAGCTAAATCGAGTACTGTGCACAGGACAAATAGGAAGCGCTACTTCAGGTCAGTTTGTTATTTGCAATTTAATAGTCAATTAATTTGAGAATTCGCTGTAGTTTAGATAGATATATAGTACATATTATTATCTTCTTTTCTTAGTTAGATAGTTGTTGTTTCATTTCTTTTTCATAAAAGTTATAAAAATCCAAAAATAATAGCTTCGCTTTCATAAGACAATTTACAATTGATTTTGCAAATTTCGATCAAAATTTGTATTTTGTAAATATTGTATATATAATTGAGATTTAATTGTATTGATAACTAAACATTTAATAAGTAGGATTATTGCTTTATAATATTAGTTAGTAAACTGTATGTATATATATATATTAGATTTGTATATAGTTTGCAGTAGTTGTCTTTCACTTAGATTAGTTTTTTTTTAACTTAGTTTTTTCACTTTCCTAGGACTTAGATCGGCCAACGGAGCCGCTAAACCCGTCAGAGTGGATTAATACAAATGGATTGGGTTATTTAGACAACCCCGGACCGGATCCACACCTCCAGTTGACGAGCGGTCAATTTCGCCCGTCAACAACATGTTATAGGTTGTTTCTTGCAGAGATATGGAGGTTCAAAATTCATCCTTGCTAGATGCTCTATCCCAACTATCTCTTTCCACTAATTTATGCTTGGAATTCACTCATTGTTAAGTGCTCCTTGCATTTTGATATGTTTTCTCTTTATTCTGCTGTCATACATTTTATAAATCCTTCCCTTTGTAATCAGATTCTATCTTGCCTCTGCTCCATGGATTTTCACTGCCAAAACACTCTTATTACTTGCTTGATCATTTGAATCCATGCCCAATGGACTACTTTCCAGTCCAACCCATCAACCCTAAAAACCCAAACCTTTTTGTTACCCACAGATCTTCCCACTATTAAGCTTAATGAATATCCTATTGTGACATATTTTCGAGAGATCCCTGTCATGTTGGAAGGGGTGGTTTCCAATCAAAAGTGGTTCAAGGTTATCTCAGAATTTACTTGCATGCAACCCAAGTCAAGTCCAAGTGAAAAAATTTATTTCATTTAAAATGTGCTAAGTCTTGGCTCTATTACAGCGTAGAACCAACTATTGCAACAATAGTTATACTTGTGGAAATTTTGGACACAAGGCAATCAATTGTAGAAGAAATGAAAGGAATAACTATGCAAGCTACATGAATGGTGAAAATAGTAGATATGGAAATGTTCGTAGACATATCAATAGAAATTGTAATCCATTTGAYCCATTAATGGATCAAAATATTTTATGTTACAAGTGCAATAATCTTGGTCATAAAGCACGAGATTGCAAAGAGATGAAGGAAGATAATCATATGCCAAATGTTTGTATACCAACTACAACATGGAAAAGGAAAGAAATTCCACAAAATGAAAATTGTCAAATAACATTGGTCACTAAAGAATGCAAAGAAGAAGATGAATGGTTCATAGACAGTGGGTGCTCATCTCATATGATCGGAGATCAAAGAAAATTTGTTATCTTGAAGAAAAAGGGTGGAAATGTTACATTTGGAGATTAATCATCTACTAAAATACTTGGAAAAGGAATTGTAAATCTTGGAAGTGAAAATGTAAAAGAAGAAAAAGTCCTATTGGTTGAATATTTGAAGCATAATCTCCTTGGTGTCAGTAAAATATGTGATCAAGGATACACTCTTATGTTTGACACCTGAAAATGTAAAATCAGATAAAATAACTCAGGAAGATTGGTTGACACTACAACAAGAAGACCGAACAACATATACATCCTAGACATGAAGAAGAGAGATAAGATAGAAGCCACATAAAAGGATTCCAAGGAAGAAAAAGTCCCAAAGACCAAAAATAAGGATGAAGTATTATTGAGTGCCACATGTTCAGGGGGAGCATCCCCAAAGAAGAGAGTTACCTTTTGCCATTAAAATTAGGGGGAGAAGCCCTACCCTTTTACATTGATGTCAAAGGGGGAGATAAATTGGGATCATGATAATAGGGGGAGCATGAGTGTTTACATCAATGAAAAATGGGGATATTGTTGGAAGATTGGTTGTTGTCATTGATATCAACCCTAGTCATGGGTTTTTGGACCGCAATATTGATGAAGGTATTTGGACATGAAGGACAATGCACATGCAGATACAACACCCATGGATGGATGGTATACATCATGTTGTTTTCGGTGGTATGTGGGATGTCATGTGGATCCTCATGGTTGAGGAGAAATGAATTTTTGAAGATGACAAAGTGAATTGAAGAAGGAAGTACATGTAGGCCCTAAAGATAATTAAAGAACAAAATTACAAAATAAGAAAGTGTCAGGTCGGCCCTAATGTTAAAATGAAGTGAAATAAATGGTATAAATAAATATCATTATACATTCATTTGATACACAAGTCGAATTTCAGAGGAAATCAGAAGTAAAGAAGGCCAAATTTCAAGGGAGGATGAAGTCTTTTGATAATGTGTTCTAAGGTATGTTATTTTCAGGTCATCTTACCATTTTATCTATAACTTTTTTTCTAGAATGATTCAGATGGTGAAATTGTTAGGGTATTGAGAAGACATATAAAGGTACCTGTGGTAAAATTTTCATCCTTGATTCTCTATAATTATGGAGATACACTGTGTGGAAGATAGGGTTTTTGACCAGTCCTGAAGCTAGTCAATAAACAGGTGTTCTGGGTAAAACAATCATAACTTATTCATAGAGAATTCACATGAAGTGGGACAAATTGAATTGGAAATCATACGGAATGTAGTTTCATTTGTTCAAGTTTCATAATCTGATGCTAAATATTGAGCGTGGGGCATTCTATACAAGTTTGGTCTCCTGAATAAACCAGAATTGAACAAAGTCTACCATTCTCTCTATAACTTCATTTTGGGGAGGATTCAAGGGGTAAAACTTGGAGAATTTTCAGATAATACATTGAGTAATATTATCTACAAGATCAGAGTACTCCAAGAATTGAAGAATTTCATAAATTGAAGAAGTCTCAGAAAGCATTATCAGGTTCTATGTGATGGTTGGTTGATGGTGATGATTTAATGTAAAGTTTTATTATCTCTCATATATTCTTGGGTGGAAGGAAGGGGCAAGGATGGAGAGTTAAATTCTCTCTTGATATTGAAGGATTCTATCTTCCTCTTGGAGGTTTATCCCTACCTTTACATTTGGAAGTTGTAGCTACCTTTGGAAGTCATTACTTCCCTTGAACAATAACTATTGGTTATTTCTCATATATTGTGCATGGTGTATTGGTGTAACTCTTATACTATTGTTCATTTCTCATTGGATATAGTTGAATGTTTTAAGTATAAGTTGAAAAAGGTTTTAAATTGTACTTGATACTAATTCACCCCCCTCTCAGTATCAACATATACTGCTTCAATTAAGGATCCCCTATGATCTCTTGGTCAAGATGGAAGAAGGGACCCATAGAACATAGTACAACAGAGGCTGAGTACATTGCAACAAGTGATGCTAGCAAGGAAGCAGTATGCTCAGAAAATTGGGTTCTAGGTTGTTTGGTGAAAACCTCAAGACGACGGTGGTTCACTGTAATCAAAGTTGCATAAAATTGATAGAGAACCCGGTATTTCATGGTAGGTCAAAACATATTGACATGAGGTACTAGTACAACTGAGACTTGGTCCAGAGAAAAACTATAAAGTTACAGTACATAGCCATGAGCGAGCAGGTAGCTGATATCCTGACCAAGCCTCTGACCTTGAGACAGTTTGTGCAGCTAAGAGGCAAGCTTGGTGTGGATGAGAATGAGACCCTCGCTAAGAGGGAGTGTTAAATTTGGTAGAAAGGGAAACCATTCTCCAATGAGAGGCCATATGGGCCACCCTAAGGCTAGCCATGGATATTTGGAGAATCAACCAGTCTTGTGAGGTATTGACAAAATCCAGGGGGAATGTACAACCTCTATGAGTCAAACCAAAAGTCAGGACGAACGATATGTTATGTGAGTCTAATGCAAAATTCAGGGGGAACGTACACCTCTGTGAGCATAGACAGTCTAGTGCAAAAGTCAGGGGGAACATACAACCTCTGTGAGCATAGAAAGACTAGTGCAAAATTCAGGGGGAATATATAACCTTTGTGAGCCTAGTCAAACCTTGTGAGCCATGAGCAAATGTCAAGGTATCTAGAAAAAGTTAGGTTGAATATACAATTCCTATGAGCTACAAACAAACGATATTCCTAATATTGCAAATGATATAAATGTATTGATCTAGTGTGGTGGCATATGTAACATTATCCACCATGAAGAGAATTTCGAATTTCCTTGTAAAGAGTCGAGTTGTAACTAAAGTCTTAAGTCTAGTTCTATTTTAGAACTAAAGTGTAATTTTGAGTTGCAACTGAAGTCTTGAGTCTAGTTCTATTTTATAATTAAGGTGTAATGTTGAGTTGCAACTGAAGTCTTAAGTCTAGCTCTATTTTAGAACTAACGTGTAATGTTGAGTTGTAACTGAAGTCTTAAGTCTAGCTCTATTTTATAACTAAAGTATAATGTTGAGTTGTGACTGAAGTCTTAAGTCTATTTCTATTTTTGAACTAAAGCATACCAGTCTCAAGTCTAGTTCTATTTTTGAACTAAAGTGTAATGATGAGTTGTAACCAATCTCAAGTCTAGTTCTAAGTTTGAACTAAAGTATCAAGTTGAGTTATGATTAACTCATGCAAACAGGTTACTATTTCGAGTCTCTCCTCTTTTCCTCTTTAGCCTATATAAGCAGAGGTTGAACCCTCTCTTCAAAACAATTTTGATATGCAGGTTAAGGGTGAAGCAATAGATGAGCATATCAGTGATAAAAAGGCAGCATACCAAAGAAAAATATCAGTGTTGTATATCAACAATAGCAACATCATATCAATGTTGTATATCAACAATAGATGCAACATATCAGAGGTGTATTTCAACAAGGTCTTTTAGGTATTTTTCAGGTTAGAGTCATCTTGGCAAGCTCTTTAAGAGAAGAACATTCATGGTGAATATTTGTAAGTGATCTTACATTATAAATGCAATAAAGGAATATTGCTTGTTGGGATTTTTCTCCCTGTATAGGGTTTCCCCAGGGTATATGTGTTGTTGATGTGCATGCTTACTTATCTACATAGTTATTTTTATTCGATTATGATTTGGTATTGTTGAAGTGTATTAAGCTGGAATCAAAGTATTGAAGAAAATAAAAGAATTAATCCACATGAGAAATCAAGCTCAAAATTTAACATTGAGAAATTTTGATTGTAGAAGTTGGGAAAGACTGGTCTCTTGTTGGTTGCTTCCATACATAAAGTGTAGCATGATTTATGAATATCCCTATAAGACTAGCCATAATATTGGATGTATGATCTATGAGACACATGGTATCAAAGTTTGAAAAGTTAATTTGTGTGAATAACATGGATACATATATGAATTGCATGTTGAACATACATATATGTAAGTAGGTTCTTAAGTACATGGATTGAATGAATTATAGAGTTTCCTCATATGAAGATTGTAATGAATATGTCTGCGAGACTAATCATGTGGATGGTTTTAATTTATCTTTAAAGAAGATTGATATTAGTATCAGATAAATATGAAAGAACGCTATAAAAATGTACAAGCAATGCACATGCATAATACATACATAGATATACTTATATTCTTTAAATCAGGATATGGATACCTAAGTAAGAGGGAAGTAAGGCAAGGAGTGTGCTTTCCTAGACTGAGTAATTCCATGGATGCATGGATGAACCTATATTGGAAGGTTTTAATTTGTCTTGATGGAATAACAACCTAAGGGGGATGTGTGTTCCATTTACTCAAGGAAGGATAGTAAAAATTGAGGAAAGAGTAAAGGAGCAGGGATGCTCTATTTCCATGATAAAAGGAAACATGGTTATGCCTTTGAGAATTGCATGAGAATTATTGTGAAAAATCATGAGTAAATAATTTCAAGTAAATATGCATATAGAAATGGAAAGTGTGCCTATGGTAGACACATAGTACATTGATGCATGTGGTTAAATGTATGAAAGAATAGTTTGAAAGAAAATTGATAACCTAAAGATACATGTTTGGGTGTAAGTTGGAATGAAACATAACAATGCATGCTTATATTCCTTATGGAATATTGGATAGAACTATGAAATAATGAGGTTGATGATGACTCAATATTGAGGTCATTTCAGACTGTTTGGATATGCAACAAGGGAGTTGCATGTTGATGAAGTTCCTATGGAGGAACTATGTACAGATTCTGTCAAGAGAATAGAATCATAACATTAATGATTGTTGATAATTAGATAGTGGTATGCAAGGATTATTTATATAAGAGTCTTGGATTACATTTTAAAATATCATGAATGAGTAAAAGGCATGCAAACAAATGACAACCAATCTGATTTCTCATTGGGAAATGTGTAGAATGAACAAGTTCATAATTCATTATGAACACTAAGCTTTTTGATGTAGCATGTTGAATTATCCAATAAGGTCAAGGTGAACCCGACCAATACTACTCAAGGAAAAAATTAGGAAGATTCCATCAAGGGATATATTATAGAAGAAAAAAATGAAAAAAAGGGGGAGGATACTTTTCTCACTTTAAAACTTTGAATTAAGAGATGGATGTGAAAATAAGTACAACTAGTAAATGAAAGAAAAAATTGATAAATAGGTTTAAAAGAATGATCTTAGTTAAGTTATGTTATGCAAAGGCAATGAGGGCCTAGAAATAACTCAATTGGACTGAAAACCACCAGGCTATGTAGAAGGAGTTGGGAAAAGGGAACAATCCCTTAACTCCTTTCTTGTTGTCTATTGTATTTTCTGGGATGAGAAACTGATGTGTTGATGAATGTAAATGTTGAGGTGTTGGGGTACATGTTCAACTACATACTTAGTGACATACTGAAAATTTCTATTTTTCCTACGATTTATAGCATGTATTTTTATACCAAGTCGATTGTTAGATGATTGATTCCTATATGTAATACCATGGTAAAATACCATGGGTTTCCAAAATCATGGGCTCATAAAGAACCATTAGGAAAATTCCAAAATTTTAGCTACTATTAGGCAAATTCCAATTTTTTAGGAGATAATTCTTATTTCCTTAATTTTAGGAGATAATTCCTATTTCCTTAATTTTAGGAGATAATTCCTATTACATGGCTATAGATCACACTTTAGTGAGAATATTATCCTCATAGGGAAGTTTTCATTACCCATATTATGCTTGGAGTTAACATTATCTCTTACTTTTAGTAACTTTCCATATTTATGAAATTCTCTCTCAAGTAGGACTTTAGTTCCATCCTTGGACTCTAGTCTTATTCTAAGCATTTTTTTCGATTATGGAATGCATGTTAACATCATGTAGAGTTCTCACTGAGTTCACACCTAAAATTTTAACCTTTTTCTTATTATTAGAAACTTTTTACTTTAGTTAATTGTTTCTAGTAGGAGTGGTTTCTTTTTTACTTGAGCATGCACATGGAAACCCCAACCTAGTGCGCATTACTCCTCTTGTGAAAATTCCTATATATTGTACTCATTATCAAGGAGTAATACAATGTGATTATTGTTGTTTTTTTAGTGTCTTATGTGTGAAGATTGATTCTATTTTTATCTCTCCTCTCTCTCTCTTTTGCAAATATCTAGTGTAGTATTTCCTTCTCACAATTAGGTCTTGGATTGTGGTTTAATCCTACAATAGTCACATATATAATTTTGTTTCCAGTTGTATAGTAGTTACAAATTCCTAACTTACTTTTTTGATCGACCCAACTAGCTACTCGACCAACTTATATGCTTGACTTAGACATTCGATTGAATTACATTTGGTCAACTGTTACATCTAGTCAGCAAGTCCAACTAGCCCCTACTACATCTCCCTCCTCTATTCGCTACTCACCAAAATCAAGGGGAAGGGTGTGATTATTACATTGATATAAATTTTAGAGAGAAAGATTATAAATTTTGAATTGAGAGAGAGAATATTTTATAATTAAGGAATTTACTCAATCCTTTGTGGTTTCCTTTGTTGATGTTGTTGGATTCGTTCACACCATTCTTGATACAATTTCATAAGAGCAGAACATATTTTTGTGTGATTTTGAATAATTATATACTTATCAAATTGAGCTCATTTAGTGTGGATCCTTCAAGATGGCTTGGTTGGTACAAACTATGTACTCCTAGACTAGGGGGATTCCTCTAAGAACTTGATTTGATCACCACTCTTTCCATATGAATGTGAATATCGTGGTGTTGTGTTGGCTGAAATAATGAATCAATAATCCTATTGAACCTTGTCCCTTGTTGATAATGCAGAAGGCCAAAATCCACAACTCCCCTTTCTCAAATTTGTGCTAGAGTTGGTCAACAACCAGATGGTGCATAAGTTCCTTTATTTGAACTCCATAGTATTTCATCAGTTTTGCAGAATCCCACTATTGATGGAGAGGGTAACTTCTCTCCTTTGTGAAAAAAAGTGAAACTCCTCATGCCATTGAGAAAACTTGGTCCCTCCTGGAGGAAATGTCCATGGAAGTGGATCGTTTTTCATAGCTTTCACTATGATTCACATACAATCAGTATTTTCTTATAACTTCTTTATTATGTCCTCCCTTGAGTCATCTTATGGTGGTTTTTGAATGAATATAGGGTGGTTGTTCGTGGAGGAAATGATGTTTTAGATCATAGATATGTACTACCTGATATGATTTTCACTCATGTGACCGACCTGTCTTGTTGCAGAGCAAGTTAACCCAACCTTGTCTTGAAAATTTTGGTTAATTGTTTTGTCTGAGTTTGTAGTCTAATTCGATGGGATTGACCTTTCCTTCAAAATTTCTTCCCCCCATTTGGTGATCTTATATTATAGTTATACAAATTATAATACAAAATATACAAAAATATATAATATAGTGCCAAAATTGAGCTTAACCACCCTTATTTTACTCTTTAGAAACTAGATCTATGGTTGTTGGCTCTTTGGGCCATGTTATCACTATAATAATTTATTGGAATCTAATTCTTGAGATTTGGTGGAATGCTAAATCAGTATAGAGGAGTGTTAGATTGGCGGGTGGGGTCATATATGGAAGACAGGGTTAAAATCAGTGGAGACATAGGAGTGATGGGACCCGGCGGGCCATAGATCTTGAGCAACCCAGATCAATGGTCAGGAGGCATATCGGATGAGGAAATAATGTGGAGGTTAAGTACTAGAGAGAAGGTCGGGGAAAATACCGCAGTTTCAACCCATAGACACATGGCACCTCTAGAAGAATGTCGGGGAGAAAAGCAGGTGAGCGTGAAACCGCTCAACAATGCCTTGATGTCATGTGTTCTAAGATCATTAAATATGTCAAATCTAAAGATCACATGTGGAGAGGGAAAAGTGACGATCGGTCAAATCATCTCACGCCAGTTCTTCGAGTACTTTTCGTTCGTGGAAATGCCAGGTGATCACCACCAGATAACCAAATCGAAGGTTCATCATTCAAAATAGATTGTCTAAACTTGATAAATCGATGTACCTGCAAGTACTCTTGTCAGTAGTTTATGATTGGCACTCAATGACGATTATCATTCAAAACATGGGTTACATTACTCTATTTTGGTTAATTAACGTTCTATTTCAAAACGGGGTAATCACAAGTCGAATCATTCAGCTAAGGAAGATAAGTTTATGCATTCTGCAAAACCAGGGAAAATGGATACAACAGACCAAGTGACCTCCAGTGAACCGGGATTTTAAACTAGTATGGCAAATTCATCATTGAGGAAAAGAGAGAAATCGGTTGCTTGAATCTTAGCAATGAAATTTTATACAAATTCTTCGAGAGAGCCAGGAGCAGATGAAGAAGTCCGATTAAATCCCATCATGAAGGATTTAATCATTAATGGATATGCAGGAAAACACCATACACAAGATTTCAAGAGGAAATGGAGAAAGCGTCAGAAGATAGAGGTAAAAGATGAGGTCATCGAAAGCATCGGGGAAAACCAACCTGCATGGCTTGATATGTTAAAAGAGGAAATTGCCAAGATGAAATAGATTATAGGCTAAGTTTAGTGTGTGTCAGAAAATTTTGTAATAATATTGACAAGTGGCCTTCAAGGAAAAAAACCTCAAATATGTCAGTTTTGTTTATAACGTCCCCTAGAAAATAGGAGATTGGTTGTTGTACGTTACTCTTTTGTAACCGACAACTATTTTTGGAACTTTGGGGAAGATGATTTGTTCTGAATCCTAGATGTAATATACCTATGTATATTGTTATAGATATAAATAAATGGTTGGATGGACCGAAGAGGGGCCTGTCCTTGTAGCAGGAAGACTTTGTAAATCCATGGAGATAAAGTGAATATGCAATGCAGAAGCATTTTGAACTTTTTATGAAAAGATTCTAGTGGTTGTGATATGAGTTTTGTTTCTCTAATAGTGTGTATTTCTTATGTCTTTGAAATCCCATTTACATTTTCCTATTTTAAATTGGAGAGTTAAGAGTTCGGAATTCATCTTTGTTGGTCACTATAATTGCTTAATTAATTTCAAACAACCAAGTGAAACATAAATTATCAACCCAGGGAAGTCTTTTGTTTCAAAGATAGCTGCGCACTATATATGCTCAATTCCAAAAGCACTAGTGTTGTAGTAAAGA
>ML778982.1:1784752-1797502 GCA_009831015.1 Picea engelmannii
GCATTCTGAACTGAGTGATAGCTCCGTGTTTCAGCATCTGCATCCTCGAACCATGTAGCTGCTTCGTGTTTCGGCATATGCATCCTCGGACTGTGTAGCAGCTCCGTGTTTCAGCATGTGCGTCTCGGATTGTGTAGCAGCTTTCGTGTTTCAGCATCAGTTCAACAACGCCTTTGGATAGTTCTGTGTTTCAGCATCGGTCTTGAATACTATTCTGCAAATATGGACACTTATGCACTTCTAATCAAAGGTTAGGTCAAAAAGTAATGTAAAGTATTATGCAAAACAAATTAAACATATAGTGATGAGAAAGGACGTTGTATACCTTGGAGTGATCAGATGAAGTGATAATATGAGTCTAAATACAGGTGATGAAGGGTATAATAATGGCAAAAAGTATGAGCGAAAAGGTACAATATGTGGTCCCAACAATCTTATGACAATCTCGACTTAGCAATTTAAATGATGTAATCTTCTTCTTAATTAATTCAGAATTCATTTCCAAATGCTCTGATGTAGTTATTTGTTTCCCTTTTTCTCTCTCACCATGCATGTTTTTGTTTTAAAAACTCAGACTCATTGCCTCATTTAGCCTTTCTCCTCTAGATAGTTCTAATGGACTTCCATTGATTTATTCATTTTTTACTCCATAGCCCCAAATGTCACCCCCTTTCCTTCGCCAGCAACTGTATAAAACCCCCAAACAAACTAAATCTAGCCATTGAATATCAAAGGAATACCTAGTGACATGAGATATCCCTCTCTGAGTTGAGTAGGCTAGCGCCCATCTCTAAAGTAGGTTGAAATAGTTACCTCTGTCATTTGTCTATTTAGCCAGACAAAATTTACAAAGTGCTAATATTTTGGCATCGTTGTCGGGGACAAAATTGAAAAATTATCCCTAGGAAAGAATGACATGGTTGAGATCTAAGGTCTGATAGAAGCAGACACTTAGGCACATATTGGCTGTATCCCTACTCTAGAAAATCCACACATCGAAAATCAATTTGAAGGTGATTCCACTAGTAGAAGAATCCAAAAATTTAAATTTTCAATGGTGACTCCACTCTCAATGCAAAATCCAGCTTCCAAAAAATTATTTGCGGCTCCACTCAAGCTTCAAATGTAATTCAGAGACTCCATTGGAAGATGAGATCCCTTTATAGAGGTATGAAAAGGAATTATGGAAGAAAACAAGTACTTAAAATTGGATTTTTTCCAAGGCATTTTATTGTTTGTTATAAGTTGCCTCTGGCCTTCCCTGAACATGCCAAACAAATTTTTCTTTACCTGCTACATTCAAATGATTATCACGAGAATCTTGCAATTGTATATCCTCCTCTTAAATTTTTACATACATATCCTCATTGTATCACCTATTTTGATAAAAAAAAAATCACCCGAGCCATGTGATGACCATAACCAAGTTGATGAGCCTCATGAAACCAAGATTGATACTTCACCTCCTACACTTGATCCAACACCCTCCAAGATTCAACATAGATACAAACCCTTAAAATTACCTCACATCCTTCATGATTTTCCTCCAAAGCACTATAAGTACCTACCTGTATCTGATGGGGAACCTGATGCCATCACAGTTGAGAAACACATCCAAGATTTTGAACATTTTATAGATTTGTTTGAGATTGATCATGAGTATGTTTGTATGAGGGCCTTCTATCAATCCTTGAAAGGGGACACCAAAGACTAGTTTAGAAATTTGTAGACAGGGACAATTAGCTCATGGGAGGAATTGAAGAATGTCTTTTTAAAGTTTTGGGGTAGGAAGAAATCTTTGGATCTACAGCTTATAGAGTTCTATGCCTTAAAAAGGAAGAGCAATGAAGTTATTTCTATATTCAACAGAAGTTTTTCCAACATATATTACAAATTGCCTGAATAAATTCAACCCACTGAAGATGCTGCCATGCTCCATTATACAAAAATGCTTCATCCAGATTTGTCTTTCCTCATGATGGAAAGAAGACCTAAGTCCTTACAGAAAATGTTTAATGATGCTCAGGAGATTCAACACAATATCCAAGCATGTGAACAGATTCGAAATGAAGGGTCCAATGCTCAAGAACATGAAAGTGCATATGAACAGAAAATAGTTGATTGGAATCTTGATCATAGAGTTGATAATATCATATGCCCTCCCGAAGTTTTTAATACCAATGATCTTGGAAAATTTTATTTTTCTCTTGTTGAAGAGCAAGTTAATGTTCCAAGTTTTTTCTTGTTAGATGACATTGTAGACATTGATGATTCGCCTATATATGATGAATATGATGATGATTATGATGTTGACTTCCTAGAACAACTAGATGTATGTTCTCTATCAGAAAATGTTCCTTTTTAGCAGTGTAATGAGAGCAATCAACCTACATATCACAGTTACGAAGAAGAAAGTACTGAATTAGCTGAAGGGAATTCTTTACCTTTATGCTATTCTTCATTTAAATTGTTGAAATAAAATTCTAAGATCATCATTGAATCAAAGGAATGTGTGTTGATGCCAAATCACACTGATTCACTGAAAAAGATTGACAAGCAATTGCAACAATCTTCTCATGTGTTTGATGACCCTATTACTTATTATGTAGAAGGCCTTGTCGATACCAAATTGTAGCCATTGGTCAAAGATAAATCTGAAAATTAGTGTGTTCAACCATCCAAACAAATTGAAAACTGTGCATATGAAAATAGTGAAGAAAACAAAGAAGGTTTTGAATCAGGTGAAAGAACCTTGACATTGTGTTTTTCTTCTTTCAAATTGCTAAAGAAAAATGTTTATAATGTTTCAAATAAGAAATACTCCAGACATGATGTAGAATATTTAGAAAGCCATGGATTTGAAAATGAAAACTATCTTCCTCTATGTTTTTCTTCTTTTGAATTGTTGAAAGCAAATCATGAAATAACATAGGAACAAGGAAAGTCTGATTGCATTCACAATGGCACCATTTTACATGACCAAATTGTTATCTGTGAAGAAGACCAACAACCTTCTCATACATTTAATGATCATGCGGTTGATTACATGGAAGGTTACTTCAGTTCAAATTTGCAGCCTGTGCTTAGCTATCATCCTAAAAAAGAAGATGAAGTTGATCAAGAAATTGTTGTTAAAGGTTATTTTCCTCCCTCTAAAACTAATATAAGTATGCAACAAGATCTCCAGCAAAGCAAAGTCTTTTAAAGTTGCCTCTCTTCCCTTGAGAATAATGTGGTGGTCCAATTTATAAATGGCCTAGACATGGATGAGGATTCTGAAACTGCATCCATGGAAACTTCAAGAAGTGAACAAACAAATTACATAGAGTTTCAAGAAAGCAAAAAAACAGTGTATGCCATTTTTCAATCAGACATACAGAAAGATAATGAAGAGGTGGTGGTTTTGTTTGATTCATTTAAAAATCATGGTTTTGAAAATGCATCCATGGGAACTCTAGACTGTGAAATAGTACATGATGTTCAATTTTCACATTTGCAATAAGATTATGAGAAGAAACTTATTCCCATTCATTCATTTGAAAGTCAAAATGACAATACTCAAGCAAATTTTTAGAAAATTAATAAAACCAAATCAGAACCATTTGATGAACAAGAGGATAACCCTGATGCACATAGTATGGTTGTCATATTTAAAGATGTTCAAGGATGCATGAATGTTATTGTTAATATGCATGGAATATTAGACAAACCTATTATTGGAATTTCATTTTAAAGTGTTCCCAGAACTGAAGAAATAGAGCAAGAGAAACAAACACTTATGAAAGGGGCCTGTTTTTCTATTTTTGCTCATCAAGAAGAAATGATTTTTCATGATTTTCAAGATCCAGTGGCCATCCTGTTATAGTATTTAGTGAAGGTGGATTTTGTTTCATTCATAAGCTCAGGTTTTAGATTCAACTTTTTCTTTCAGCTGCCATCTTTTACATTTGTCCGCCTACTTAAGAAATATGTGAGAGGAGAAAAATCGGGAAGCCAATTGCTTGATTGGTTGAATTATAACTTTAGCATCATTTGATTGAGTATTTATTTCAACATTTTTAGGGTAGGTAAGTGCAAATAATCTTGTTGGTCAATCATTTTTTGGATTTCTAGTAGTGTATATAGTTAGATTTCTAGCAGTATATTCAGTAGCCAATGGACAGTAGTGTGAAGAGTTTGGTTTTCGGCAGACACCGCTGACAGGTTGGAGCACAGTACATGCACGTGTTTTGGAATAAACCCAATGGATATAGAACATGGTATACAATTTCTTTGTTTCCTCACAGGGCAGGTAACATCCCTAGTTGGAGCCTATGTTATCACTATAATAATTTCTTGGAATCCAAGTCTTGAGATTTGGTGGAACGGTAAATCAGTATAGAGGAGTGTTATATTAGCGGGTGGGGTCATATCTAGTGGACAGGGTTAAAATTGGTGGAGACGTAGGAGTGATGGGACTCGGCAGGCCATAGATCTTAAGAAACCCATATCAATGGTTAGGAGGCATATCGGGAAAGGAAATAACACGGAGGTTAAGAAGTATAGAGAGGGTTGGGGAAAATACCGTGGTTTCAACCCATGGACACATGGCACCTCCAGAAGCATATCGGGGTGAAAAGTGGGTGACCATGAAACCTCTCAACCATGCCTCGATGTCACATGTTCTAATATCATTAAATATGTCAAATATAAAGATCGCATGTGGAGAGGGGAAAGTGACGATCGGTCAAATCATCTCACGCCACTTCTTTGAGTACTTTTCGTCCGTGCAAATGCTAGGTGAGCACCGCCAGATAACCAACTCGAAGCCTCATCATTCGAAATAGATTGGCCAAACATGATAAACTGACATACCTGCAAGTACTCTTGTCAGTGGTTCATGATTGGCACTCAATGACGATTATGATTCAAAACATGGGTTACATTACTATGTTTTGGGCAATCAACATTTTATTTCATAACGGGGTAATCATAGGTCGAATCATTCATCTAAGGAAGATAAGTTCATTCTTTATGCAAAACCAGGGAAAATGGATACGACAGGCCAAGTGGCCTCCAGTGAACCAGGATTTTCAACTAATATGGCAAATTCATCATTGAAGAAAAGAGATAAACTGGTTGATTGAATGTTAGCAACAAAATGTTATACAAAGCCTTCAGGAGAGAGAGGAGCGGACGAAGAAGTCATATTAAATCCCATAATGAAGGATTTAATCATCAACAGATACGCAAGAGAGAACCATACATGAGTTTTCAAGAGGAAACAAAGAAAGCTTCAGAAGACAGAGGTAAAAGCTGAGGTGGTCAAAAGCAGTAGGGAAAACCAACCTGCATGGCTTGATACATTAAAAGAAGAAATTACCAAGATGAAATAGATTGCAGCCTAAGTTCAGTGTGTGTCAGAGAATTTTTTAATAATATTGACAAGTGGTCTTTAAGGAAAAAAACCTCAAATATGTCAGTTTTGTTTATAACATCCCATAAAAAATAGGAGTTCAGTTGTTGTACGTTATTCTTTTGTAATCGACAACTATTTTTGGAACTTTGGGGAAGATGATTCGTTCTGAATCCCGGATGTAATCTACCTATATTTACTATTACAAAGATAAATAAATGGTTGAACAAACCGAAGATGGACCTGCCCTCATAGCAGGAATACTTTGTAAATACATGGAGCTAAAGTGAATATACAATGCAGAAGTGTTTTGAACTGTTTATGAAAAGATTCTAATGGTTGTGATATGAGTTTTGTTTCTCTCATAGTGTGTATTTCTTGTGTCTTTGAAATCCCATTTACATTTTCCTATTTTAAAAAGGAGAGTTAAGAGTCCGGAATTCATCTTATGACGCTCTCGACTTAGCAATTTAAATGATGTAATATTCTTCTTAACTAATTCAGAATTCATTTCAAAATGATCTGATGCAGTTATTTGTTTCCCTTTTTCTCTCTCACCGTGCATATTTCAGTTTTAAAAAATTAGACTCATTTCCTCATTTAGCCTTTCTCCTCTAGATAGTTCTAATGGACTGCCATTGCTTTATCCATTTTCGACTCCATAGCCCCAAATGTCACCCCCTTTCCTTTGCCAACAACTGTATAAAACACCCAAAAAAACTAAATCTAGCCACTGACTATCAAAGAAATGCCTAGTGATGCAAGAGAGCCCTCTCTGAGTTGAGAAGGCTAGTCCCCATCTCTAAAGTAGGTTGAAACAATTACCTCTGTCATTTGTCTATTCAGCTGGACAAAATTTACAGAGTGCTAACAAGCCACACTTGTTATTCTGATTGTTCTGACTATGAATGTTTCTTCTTAAATTGTTTCATACCACTATTGTAAGTGCACTTCTAGATCCAGTTCTATTATTCCTTTGTCAAAATGGGACTACTCTTTTCCTTTCACTACAATTTTTGGGGTCATTGAATGGTGAATTATGGTTGGAAATTTTGATTATGAAATATACAGGTTAAATTATTGGAATCATTTTATGTATGGTTAAGTGGCACCCGAATGATGTTGATGTGTAGGTTACTAAGGAAAACCTTAAAATGTGGTATGGTATATGTCCAGTGACAATTGATACATATGTAGGGTAAATATATGCCACTCATCGATTGCATATTGTGCCTCTAGACCGAATGTTTTCATATGTGATAAGTAACCCAACTTGTTTGTGATAGATGCATCATGTACTGAGGTCGAATTAGTGTAAACATTTTCCTCAAATTGATGTTTTTATTTTATTACCTAGTCGAGATGATTTATGGCATTCTCTCTTTCTATCCAGGCCTTCTTCCCTTCATGAAATCACTCTCTTTCCAATTTTTATAGCTACAACTCTAGTTCTTTCTCTTTCGCAATATGGATGGATAGTGTTGCTTTCATTATTGAGTCGGGTATCATATTATTTGTTTTCTTTGAATCTTCTAACATGATCTTCTGATCTCTCAGCTTACTGAATGTGGAAGTAAAAAAAGAAGGTCAATTTCTTACCATAGTATTTAATGTGGCTTCCTACTTAGTTACCCCATCTATACTTTGTCTAATTTCCTTAAATTTATCATTCTCTTCCTAGAGAATAGTTCCAATCTAGTCAATAACTAGATGTTGATTGGATTTGATGGTTTGATTATGTTGCTGCTTCATTTTCTTTTTTTCTTCCTTGAGTCGATTGATTTCTTGCTAACTTTCGAGATTTTACTCGAAAACTACCTCGACCAACTTTTTAAAGGATTCAAGGGGGTCTATTTCCAAAGTCAGTTGTTTGATGTTGAGTTTTTATTTTACTAATGCAATGAAAGCCTAAAATATTTCTTTCTATTTTTCCTTCTTTCTATTAGCCAATCTATGTCCTTATCACCCTTTTCCTTTTGTTTCTTTATTATTTTGAAACTTCATTGTATAGATCGAAGATTTCAGAATAAAAAACCACAGATGGGTCTATTTTTTTTGTTTTTTCAATTAAAATGAGTCGACAGGTATGAATGACGTAAGTGTGGTGATTGAGGATGTGGTTTCATTTCAATGCACTGTTTTTTTATTCTTTTTGTTCTTTTCTTTTTTTTTCAACTTTTTTTGCTCATCATTTCCATCTTTTCTTGCATCTTTGTCTTGATTTTTGTCAGACTCTTTTTCTTTGTCTCTTTCAACATCCTTTTTTGAGTCCTCCTCACCATTTTTCTTTGATACTTCAATTTCTTCAAATCTTGGGGGATTCAATTCACTCTACTCTTTTTTTATATCTTCCTTATCGAATGAATCTAGTATCTCTTCTTTGGATGAAACTTGGAGGTGCATCCTTCTTGTTTTCTTCTATTGGACATGGCTTTTCTTTACTAAGGTTATTTATTGTACAATCGGTGCAAGGTATACCAATGGAAAAATTCTTTTGAAGTATATATTGTTATGGTGTGTTATTTTACTTTTTGGAATGGAATTGGGGCATGGAGCATACTCAGATGGTTTTGGTAAAATTCATGCATCAATTTTCATTTGACCAATATTGAATTCCCACTTATCTTCTAATATTTGTTTCTTCTGTTGGATTATGAGAGGGGGGGTGAATCAGTAATAGAGAAATTCAACCCTTTTTAACCATAATATGAAAGTGTTATATCAATGTAGCATTATCATCCAATAGTTGAAAATTAAATAAACAATGACCAAATGAGTAATCATACACATACACATTACACCCGTGTTTTTATGTGGAAACCCAAAGTAGGAGAAAACCACAAAATGTTTTTTCTTATATGTATTTAAGAATTACATTCATTGGAAGCACCAACTTCTTTTTTTTCCAGCCGCAACTGGAAGGAGGCTCCAACCCCCTAATTTCTTAGGCTACAACCTGAGGGAAGCTCCAACTCCCCAATTCTCTGGCTACAACCAGAAGGAGTCTACAACCCCCTAGTTTCTCAGGATACAACCTGAGGGAAGCTCCAAATACCCAATGCTATGGCTACAACCAGAATGAGGCTACAAACCCCTATGTTCTCTGGCTACAACCATCTGTACTTTTCCCTTCCAACCATCATGAAGTAGAAGTAGAATGGTAGAACCATTGTCAAACTATCACTATGAGATATACTGATGTAAACCTATACCAATCAACCTGCACCAAACAACATATACCAATAACCTGAACCATGCATCAACCATTCATCAACCTATACCTCAACTTGTAATCAACATGTACCATAAAAAAATGCATCAACCATGCACCAATCTATACCAAACAACCTATAATCAACCTGTACCATAAACAAGTGTGTTAACCATGCACCAAACCTGTACAAATAACATGTCACAACAACTTGTCAAAACAACCTATCATAACAACCTATATCATCAATATTATCAACCAAATCAGATCTACTCACCAATATCAATCACTAAGACAACTCTCAAAGATGTGCATCAACCAAGCATAACAAAACAACTCATAATCATCACCAAGATCAATATGTGGTTCTAATGATATACCAAGACAAGTATTCTACATCATCCATAAACCATGTGTCAACAATAATACTAACAAGTGCCTCCAACCATGTACCATGTATGTACCAATAATGCATCAAATACACATAAACTATGACTCATTAAGATGTACCAACATCATAAAATATACACCTCATGTATGTGACAACTCATCAACTACTTGTCTCAACCATGTACCCAACATGTACTTCAACTAAAATCCCTCATCAATTTCATCATCCAAATCTGATTTGTAACTTGTAATAGACCTGGTGTATATGATCACATACCTGCAAGCCTTTCTTAACTTTAACAACAAGAAACTAACATTTTCATCAAACTTTACTTTAGTCTCACATGACTAGTTTTGGATTAGTCAACAACCCTAACTTGAAATAATCATAACTATGTACCTGTAATGAATAAGATATGAAAATATTACACAACGTTATTCAGTATTTTTTATGCAATTCCTCCAGGTTTCACTACTTGGAACCTCTCAAAAAAGGATTTATAGCAAAAATGGCATACCTTGTTCAATTCTGGTTTATTCTAGAGAGTGAACTTGTAGAGTGTTCGCCGCATGGAATATTTGTTGTGTGGATATTAAAATTGTACATAGATTACTAAAGACTGTACTATAACCAACACATTTGGTCGTACTGAATTTGGATATTTTATGAATAAGTTATGATGTTCTTACCCGAAACACTTGTTTTAGACTAGTTTTAGGACTAGCCACAAACCCTATTTTCCACGGAGTGTAACTCAAAAAATACAACGACCCACAAGATGATATTTGTATCACAACTACTTGGATATGTTTCCTAAATTTCCTCCCAATTTCATGGTGTGATTCATTCTATAAAAAATGTTATTTCAAAAATGGTGAGATGACCTGTAAATAACATACCTTAGAAAGCATCATCAAAAGAATTTATCCTCCCTTGATTTTTGGCCTTCTTTACTTCACCTTCCCTATAAAATTAATCTTAGATATCCTTTGGTTACCTCAATCACTTGTGTATGTTCAATATTCTCAAGTGTGATTAAAATTAGAGATCCTTGTATCTTATTTATACTTTCATGTAGCTTCCTCAAGGGGTTACCTTTTAACCATCTTAATTCACTTTCCTTATTTTAGGGCCAACCCACTTCTAACCACTTGTCCACTTAATAATTTATCCATTAACTTTATTATTTAAATAATTTATTTTGTATTCACTTTGACTTATATTACACTCATCACGTCACTTTTTTATTTACCTTCAAAAATCTCCTTAACCACTTTGACTAATTTGACCTTTTGGGGCTTCTAGATGACTCATGAGGGTTCTCCAACTTCACATGGACATAAATATATAACCATGAGGAGTTATGTAATGTTACACATACCACTGGAAATGGCATGACATGTACTATCCATATAGAATCGTCTTTCCTAAAAATTTATCGAAACTCATACCATTATCCATCAAACAAACTTGGGTCCATTACCCAAACCTAGGTTCTCCAACTTCTCATGGACATAACTCTCTAACCAAGAGAATTTATGTGACGTTCCACATACTACCAAAAATGGAATGAAATATACTATCCATATAGAATAGTCTTACCTTCAAATATATTAAAACTCATACCATTATACATGAAACAACCTTGGGTCCATTACCCAAACCTTTGTGCTGCCGGAATTCACTACCGAACTTTATCCAAGGGTTGACATCAGTCACTAAGGGTTAACATAAATCTACAATATCACTCTCCAATGATTGACATCAATGAAAACCAACAATCCATACCATATATACATCAACCTAAGATAATTGTCTGACAATATTCCCCTTTTCCATTGATGGAAACACCAACATTGATGGAAACACTTAGTCTTGATAACATTCATGCTTATTCTCGTCATCAATGTTTCTATCTCTACCTCTTTGAAATCAATGGAAAATGGTATCTTCCTTTGGGGCTTCTCCCCTTGACTGGAATCTCCTTGGGGCCATGCATCTGTGCTCTTTGTATAATCGTGCATCTGATAAATCTCTCCCTCTTTGTCATCAATGGAAAATGTATCTTTCCATCTGGGGTTGCTCCCCCTAAATGAACTATCCGTGGGGATACTCCCCAGGACTAAACTCTTTCTAAAACTAATCTCCCAACCTAAAATATCCTCTTTATCATGCTTCCTCTTTTATATCTAAGACATATAAGATAAGAATTCAAAAGAATTCATTTTGGAGTATAAATTACTCTGAGTCTCTGGAGAAGATACTCAAAGGCTTCTCTTGGAAGCAGTTTTGTAAATATCTATGCCACTTGTTCTTTTGTTCCCACATATTCAACTCTAATTTTCTTCTCTACAACCTGTTCCGGTAGAAAGTTATACTTTATTGGAATGTGCTTCATATTGGAGTGCATCACCGGGTTCTTTGAGATACTGATGACACTTATATTATCACAATAGATTGGAATGGGATCATCATACTCAACCTGTATATCTGTCAGAGTTTGTTTCATCCGTATAACATGTGTATGGCATGTTTTTTCTGCAATATACTCTACCTTGGTTGTAGATAAGGATATTGATGATTGTTTCTTGCTTAGACATGATATTAAACACTCACCTAAGTAGAGTGTTGATCCACTGGTGCTTCGTCAGTCATCAATGCAACCTTCCCAATCTGCATCTATGTAGGCAATAAGTCATAGATCCTTTCCTTTTTGGATACCATAATCCAAACTCTTTTGTTTCTTTGAGATATCTAAAAATCCTCTTTATTGCTAATACATGTGATTCCTTTGGTGTTGCTTGAAATTGTGTAACTTGTCCAACTATCTGCATTACATCTAGTCTGGATGTTGTCACATATAGTAAGCTACTAATCATTGACTTGTATTTCCTCTGATGTGTAGACTTTGAATCATCATCTTTGCTCAAATTTCAAATGGTTTTCATAGGAGTGGTAACTAGTTTGAAATCTTCCATTCTGAACCTCTTTAGCGTTTCTATGATATACTTATTTTGAGAAATAAAAATTCCTTGGTTTCTTTGACATATATGAAGACCCAAAAAGAAGTATAGTTCTCCAAATAATGACATTTCAAATTCATTCTACATATCCTTTTCAAATTTTTGTCTTAATCTGTCATTAGTACTTCCAAAAAAAATATCATCAACATAAATTTCAATTAATAAAATAATACCTACATTTTGTAAATATGTTGAACCTGCATAGAATAGATCTAGATAAACAATAATACACACATTTGTAGAGAGAATTGGAGAAGGAAGAAGAGCAAGAGAAAGAATGAAAGAATTCTCATTAACAGTATTCCACTCAAAGAGTGAATAATTTACAATAGATATAGGATACATGAGTAACTAATGATCCATAATGGTGGTATAGAGTGATATGGACACACACCAGTAGTTATGGGAGTGAACTTCCACCTAGTCTAGTCTCTTGGGTAGTTATGGGAGTGAGTTTCCACCTAGTTGAGTTATCTAGTCAACTAGTCTTCAGTTAATTGGATGAACAAAGAGTAGTGAGGAGTTAAATAAAGGAATCAAGGCTAATGCACCACTCTAGTGATGATACCAAGGAAATTTTGAATTATCATGGTGATGATCCCAATGTTGCATGGTGACAAAACCAATGCAGCATCTAAACTCAACTCAACTAGTCAAACTGAAGTGTCAACTGAAAGAGAATATTCTCCCCTAAATTATAGGAGACTGGATAATGACTAATTATAACTAA
>ML778982.1:1797552-1820628 GCA_009831015.1 Picea engelmannii
CAATACATGTAAAAAAAATGAGAAGGAACACAAAGCATTTGCTAAGCAACCTTGTCCTTCACTCTAAGAAGACCTCGCAACTATGCAATTTTGTGCTCGTTGAATATTTTGTTGAAGATGTAGATGTCTACATGGATATGATGAAGTATATGCACCATTTATATGTCCACACATATCCACTTTATCTTCTTGTAATGAAAAATATCTAAATAAAGTTTGGATGAATTTTTGAAAACCGTGCAGTCATTTCCGGAAAAATGCTGAAATTTTATTGATTTTAAAATGATCATAACATCCCTTCCCGAGCTCCGTTTCGGATGATTTTTTTTAAATTGGATATTTTCCCGAGAGGAATTCAAATATCCAATTTGTTTCTACAAATTGTGCTCATAAAATATCAGAATGGATTATGATTTGCGTTGCTCTCTTTTTGTCTCTTGAGATGCATGCATGGTGCATGCAAAACTGTATGCATGTGACTCTTGATATGCATGCCATATATATTCCACATAAATTTCAGAAAACAAATCTGAAATGGAGTATACATCATCTTCAATTAATGGAATACAAATTTCTGCAAATACTTGTGTAGAAGACTCTTCAGAATAAGAGGCTTGATCTTCTTACGGTTTCTCTTCTGGCTCTATCTTTCCAATCCCCTGCATGCAATCTTCACAATATTATTTATTACCAAATAGAACATCCAATATGGTCCATAATTCATTTCAAGTTGAATCCTATGAGTCATCATATAATTGATGGAGAATTTCAGGAGAAATAAAATAGAGAATACATCTTATGGCCATATCTTGTCTATTGAGAAAATCATTTTTCTCATCGGTAGAATGAAGCTCTACTTCCATTGCCATAGTTATTTGGTACAAGCCTTTGCATCTGAGCATAAGTATAATTTTTGGCTTCCATTCCAAATATTTATGAGGCGCGAGAAGTATTTTTGGCGAATAATCCATCTTTTTGTTGTCTTCAATCTTTTGTACCTACAAAACATAATTTGGTGTAGCTTTTGCTTAGTAGTCTGTTGGCTCTGATACCATGTAAATGTGTTGAACCTGCACAGAATATATCTAGATAAACAATAATACACACATTTGCAGAGAGAATTGGAGAAGGAATAAGAAGGAAAGAAAGAATGAAAGAATTTGCATTAATTGTATTCCACTCAAAGAGTGAATAATTTACAATATATATATGATACATGAGTAACTAATGAGCCATAGTGGTGGTATAGAGTGATCTGGAAACACACAAGAGTTACAGGAGTGAACTTCCACCTAGTCTAGTCTCTCAAGCAGTTACGGGAGTGATCTGCCACCTAGTTGAGTTAACTAGTCAACTAGTCTTCAATTAACTGACTGAACAAAGAGTAGTGAAGAGTTAACTCAACGAATCAAGGCTAATGTCCCACTATGGTGATGATACCAAGGCAAAGTTGAATTAGCATGGTGATGATCCCAATGTTGCATGGTAACAAAACCAATACAACATCTAAACTCAACTCAACTTGTCAAACTGAAGTGTCAACTGAAAGAGAATATTCTCCCCTAAATTATAGGAGACGGGATAATGAATAATTATAACTAATAAACAAGGAAAAACCTTAGGAAATAGAAATCCTAGGTGTGTGTGAAGTAACTCCAACAGAGTTACCTTGATGTAGATGTTGTTGTTTGCACTTCCTTTCCTAGCTCGTAGGGTGTTTTTTCATTGTTGTTTATGAGAATTACTATGTTTACTAAAACTCTACAAGATGCTCGTAGGATGGTTCTCTGGTCTGTCTCAGCTACCGCATAGACTCTCCATGTCTATTATTCATATAATATGGGAGTATCTAAGCCATATGGCTCAGAACAATTCTTGCTCTGATGTGTATTCATCATCATCATCTTAATTGGTAGATTCATCATCTCTCTGAGCTTTGACTTCTTTCCTTTTGTCTGTGGATTCATCTCTCACTACAGTGCCTGAAAGTACAATCTCTTGAACCTGTTCCTTTTTTACTTGTCCTTCTTTTCCTTTAGTTATTTTTCAAACCTTTATTTGTCCCTCATATTTACTTTTGTCTGTAGAATTTTCTTCATCTCATTTTTTTTCCAGTCTTATGATCTCTGGGACCTAGTCTTTGTTCACTTGTTCTTCGTGTTTTGAATATCCATTGTCAACATACCAACCATGCTTCTTCTGCTTAGCTTGTATAGAGAGAGTGCATTATTCATTTCTATATTGATTCTTCTTTCTTATCCATGTTCTCTTCTAAGGCTCCTGTATGTGACTATTGTTGTTCTCTTATGGTTCTCTAGGGTGGATTGTCATTCTACAATATTTGGCCATGTGTCCAAAGTTATTGCACTTGTAGCATTCCACTTCAGTGCTTAATGATTCAAACCTGTTGTAGCTTCTTCTTTGTGTTTCACTAGACCTTCTTAGATAATCATTTTGTGTATGTCTTTCAAAGTTATTTATGTTCCCTCTATTAGATCTGTAACTTACAGCTTTATGTCCAAAATTATTGCATGCATAACATAAACCAAAAAATATAGTTTCATACCTAGGAGTTGAAGATATTCTGAAAGAAGTTGCTCTTATGAATCCTTCTTCTTCCTGAGTCTTATCTATTTATGTTAGTCATCGATTATGAAATATGAATCTTCTCAGTGGATGAGTGTCCCTATAATATTCCTTGTAGGTCTTCCTATCCCCTTTGATTGTTTCTACATAGATTTTTCGATATGTTTTTTGTTCTGTTTCTTTGGATCTTGATCTATTTTCTGTCTGATTGTATCCAACTCTATACTTTTCATGAGGACATTTGTTAGAGAAAGGACCAATGTGTTGACGATCGAAATTGACCGTCTGTCAACTGAGACAGTGGAACCGGTCCGGGGTTGTCTAATAACCCAAGCCATTTGGAATGAACCACCCTGATGGGTTTAGCGGCTTCGTTAGCCGATCTAAGGTCCTAGGTAAACCAAAGAGAAAACTAATATAAACTAACTAATCTAACTAAAACAAATAAAACAAACTAAACTAACATAAAACTAAATAAAACAAACTAATACTAACTAAATAAAACAAACTAAACTAACTAATAAATAAAACGAACTAATCTACTTAAAACTAACTATTAAACAAACTAACTAATCTACTATCTATATATACAAACTACTTATTCACAAAATATACAATATCTACAAAATACAGATTTAAATAAAACCTGGAAAACTCATTTTCTTTCTGCCCTAAGACAGGGAAAGATATTTTTGTTGATTTTATAATTTTATAAATAAGAAATAAAACTTACAGAAATTAAACGATCTAATATACTAATTACAAATATATTTAACTAAAATAATAACAAATAAAGAAACAACAAACAGACCTAGAAACGCTCCAGATTTGTCCTATGTATGATGACTGCGAAGCTTGTCGGAGGAAGGAAACTCGCACCGGATGATCCAGAAGCTTCTCGTAAATGATAGGCTGCACTGCTCTTTGAGTTGGTTTACAGGACAAACAAGACATAAAAAATCATAACAATTATAAGATTTATAAATCTCTGCAATAAGGGAAACCTGTTATGTAAAAACTTATACTTAATAACTCAACTTATGAAGAAGAGAAATCTGCCATTCACAAATTGAATCAAGCAATTGCTATGTTTTTTATACACTGGAAGAAATCAAATATGGATTATATTGATTAAATTATATCATTTGCAAAAGACTAAGATAGCTAAAGTAGTCATTAACCAAATGAAAATTGATACACATAAACATAAAACAAAATATTGATATTATGAAAAGCTAAAGCTGTAGCAGAATATCAAATTCTGTCTCAGTCTGTATTAAAATTCCATATCCTTGTTCTCCCACGAATGAGGATCATCTTATTACAAAAAATAATGAGTATTTATAAGTTTTTCCACAGGGTAAAACCTCCCTGTGGAAGTTACCAAATTGTTTACATAATCTGGGAAGATATTCCCAAGATTAACTAAACCAGGAAACTAAAATGAAACTAAATTATCTAAATATCCTCTAAACTATCCATCAAATCCCATGCCATTTCGAATTCACCTGAAAAGGATCCAAAATAGACAAGTTAGAAGATTCTTTTACCAATAAAATGATAAAAATTAAATTCTTTAGACTAGCTACAAAATCATCTGATTCTGTAGCTAGTCTCAAATAAGATACAGAATCAGAATTTAGATTAATTCAAATCTTTTTAAAGAATTAAATTTAATCATCATCCAAGAAATATCTAAAAACGAATCATTGAGATCAAAATGATTTTATCATTCAACATTAAACAGGATCAACATGATTCAACCGAACACAGAGATAGGAATACTCTATTCTTTTGTTACCAACGAAATCAAGTACACAGAGTCATAATCGAACAGTCATAAGATTGTTTCATATCCAATTGAAACCGATAATCAAACATTTTGTATATGATTGTTAAACAAGGATACGATTCAATCCAACAGAATCAATTTCTAGTCGTTATAGCGATAACGATATAGCAACAAGATTCATATCATTTAATCGAATACAAAGATAGAAACCGCCTGTTTCAATTAGTGTCATAAGTTGGGTAAATGAAATCATATGTAACAGCATCGCAATCGCTTCTCAATCAAATCAAATCCCTCAGTTATGAAATCATTTTAATATTCAATTGAAAACGAAACAAATCACAAACATTTCGTTACAATTGTCTTATCATGAGGGGAAATAATCGAATCGAACAAGATTATTTTCAAATCACAATAACTGTATAGCAGGTAATTTAGGCTTTGAACGAATCCAAACCACAACTGACACATAACCAAAAACATAACATGATCAATCAACAGAGTTTGTTATCGATTTCGATCATTGATCATTGCACAATAAGCAAACATGATTAATTTTCCTTTATCAAAATTTTTCCAATCAAACGAATTACAACCGGGTTTGACCAATTCGTTTTTACACATTTAAAATCAAACCAAACATCAATCCAAACAAATGAATTAATCGGCTAAGTTTATCATATTCGTTGCAAACCATAATCGTTTTATGTTTCGGGCGTAGTTGCACAGGTTTAATGAGACCATCATTTTTGTAAAAACAAAGTATTCAAGATTTGGAAAATCGTATGACAGAGCACATCGTAACAACTATACTCCCGAAATTATTTACCAGTCACAGCGTATCAATGATAATGAAATCGAATCTGAGCAAAATCGTAACAATCAAACTCGATCAAGTTGTTTATCAATCATATCATATGGATCATAACAGAACCAAATCCGAATGTGATTATGTTCTAAACTGGATACGAAAAATTTCCTTTTCAAATCTTATTCAAACCAATTCATTTGGGGGCAAACTATTAATTTTATAAACCTTAACGAGGCAAACCGATCAACCAAATTCAAGCAAAGATCACTCAAATCTAATCACAATCTATTGATCTCTAAACTGGGAATAATCAAATCGTAAATCAAATCGAAATTTGTTTTTATTCAAAGCAAAGCTATCTATAGAATGCACACGATATAACAGAGATATTCATGGTGTGAACAGAACTGTTTAAAAATTGAATTGCAAACATCATATCAACCTAGATTATTTACAAAAGGATATAAAATTTTTCATACTTGTGTAGCGACGAGGCTGCTCAATTATGCCAACTTTGAGTTTACAACAGCCGTGGCTGATTCCACATTTTTAAACAGGATGGAGCCAGTTGTTCTTTGTTTCTTGTCTATCACTTGGAGCTTGGCCTTTTGGCTGGTCAGGACTGCAATATGGTCTTCCAAAGATTGAATCTTTGATTGGAGTATCGAAACATCTAGATAGTATCACTCTAACCATGAACTGCATTAATCATAGGGTGACTGTGTAGGTTTAGACAGAGCAGGCGAGGGTTTGGGAAAATGACCGAGGGTTTCACAAGGAAACTTAATGCCTAGGTAGTTAGGGTCATCCTTTAGGCAGGGGGGTAGGTTTGACACAAAATCATATGAGGGTTCGGCACACAAACCTTGCGAATAGGGGTATTCGCTAGCCAATAAATGATCCACTTCCGAATCGGAGTCCTCACTCAACACGATAGGGTTTGTCTCGATAGGGGGTTTTGGCTTATTCCTTGCCATCCTTGAAATCAAACGTGCATTCCTTTTCCCTTTAACATTTGCAGTGAGGTTTGCGTTGGGATTTTTTCTCACAGGCTTAACAGTCTCAACACTCTTAGTCACAGTGTGGGGTAAGTCGATAGGAGGGTCGGTTGAGGGTTTAGGCAGTAGGACATGGTAGGGCACTAGGGGTACAACCTTGACCTCGCTCACCACAAGTTTTTCAACCTGTGTAGGGTTCGGATCCTCAAAACCATTCCGAGCAATGAAATTGCTCCAACTATCCTCGTGCAAACTCAAATGACAGACAACGATGAGATTGATAAGCCCATAATGAAAAAGGCTACTGTCATCTTGGTGCCTCTTGAACTTCTTCGACATTTTAAACAGACTATGATGCAAATAATAGGGAATATTGAGCTAATATCCCATAAAAACCATAAGAAAATGCAGGTGGTGGAGGAATACAAGTTCGTATCGACCTTCACAGGTCACGAACTATTTGATTATCATTAATAAATCATGCCAACGCGGTTTGAGTGCAGAGATAGACATACCTCTGTCACACGAGGTAACTTTGCACGAGAGGAAGAGCAGTGTCCATGGGACCTCCTCGACCTTGCAATTCTTAGACCATCGTTGTCCAGTGGCAGGAAAACCTATAGCAAGACTGATAAATTTCTCGTCAATTTCTAATTGTATATCTCTGACCTTGGCTTGACAGCCATCGAAGGTCATGGAAAACTGTCGTGCTACACAGAGGTTAAAACCCTCAAAACGTTTCACGAAGGTAAGCCATCCACTGTCTACCAAATATTGGTGGGCATTGTCAAATGTTAACAAGGCTTGACCGCCATTGGGTTCAACTCGGACGACTGGTGCCATGGATCGAGCACATGGTAAGGGAAGGTTTTGAATTCACCAACGCATACAGGAACAGGGCTACCCAAACCAACAACAATGAACGAGAAAAGGGGTAAGCATTAATGGAAGCATGCGAAGGTGGTGGAGTTATTCATTGCCATGCATAATATTCATTATCCAAGTACAACCGCCAAATCAAAACCCAAAATCATGTATGTGCCAATGTATCAATCAAAGAGTTAATCAAAGTGCCAAAACGATATTGCATATAGTCAACTAGCCAAATTTATGAAAAGATTATCATAAGGATCATATATATATAAAAACAAAAATAAATCATACCCCTATGCATTTCATAGAATCAATGATTAGGTAAGTCATAGAATGCAAATCCAAATGCTCAATGTCTTACAAATTCAACAGAACCAAGTTATATAATCAATCGAAGTATGAGAACTGATCAAAGGATATTTCCAATCGTGTAATGATCAATAAAAGGTAAGCGCAATAGGCATAATGACAAAATAAATAACCACAGTTCAGATAATGATCGAAGAACAACTTCGAAAGGTGAAGTTTTCACGCTTACAATCGTGAAAACTTGACGAAGACAAATGTGTAAATGTCGCAAGAAATGAAAGTGTCGTTGATTTGAAAAATGCGACGAAAATTTTGATGTTCGCAAGACATAGGTGTAGGCAGCTTATAAGATCATATAAAAAGGTGAATTGGCTGCCAACACAATGCCATCACAATTAAAACAAATCAATGGAAGCTTACCTTTATATCTTTCATTGGTTCCCTTGTTCAATCTCTTGACAAACTTTTCCATTTCTTCATCATATTCCAAGATGTCACTACTACTTCTATGTTCTTTTTCTTTTTCTTTCCCTTTTTCTTTGACCTTTTGGATGCTTTTAAATATGTGTATTTTATATCTGGATTTTCTTGTTCAGTTCACATTTCATATGCTATGAAGATTCCATTTAGGTCATCCATTCTTATTGAGTCTATAACTTCTCTTTCTTCTAGTGTTGATATCTTAGGATTAAATCTCATAGGAAGAGATCTTAGTACCTTTTGAACAATTATAGATTCTTTAATTTCTTCTCCCAATCCTGTGATCACATTTACTATTTCATCAAATCCTAAGAAGTAAGTTGCAATATTCTCATCTTCCTTCATCTTTAGTTGTTGGAACTGACCTCTGTAAGTTTGAAGCTTTGTTGCTTTGACTTTTGAATCTCCTTCATAAATATTTTGAAGTTTGTCTGAAATCTCTGTAACGGATTTACAATGCATAAATTTAGTGTATACCGATTCACCAAGACCATTCAGAAGTGCATTTATGGCTTTGGAATTATTTTTACTAGGTTTTATTACTCTTTAACTTGTTGGTGGAATTGTTGGTTCTTTGTATCCATATACTACAGATTGACAAATTTCAAATCCCTGTGCTTGTATATATGTCTTCGTCCTTCTCCTCCAGAATGCATACTTATGTCCATCAAACTGTGGTATTCCATGTTTGTACATGTTTTTTCTCTCCATGATCTACCTTTCAGTGGTTAAATTGATTCTTGAAAGCACCCTCTCTGAAATCAATTGTTGGATTACTGAGAGGGGGGTTGTTATCACCAATTCTTGCAAGGGGGGTGTTTCTCTCCAATTTTGGTACGTTGGTTTAAAGTGTGAATAAAGGGGTTAAAAAACCCACTTACCCTAAGTTTGGGTCACAAAATGTGCATTTAGTTAAGTGGCAGGAAGATCTGGGCAGCCATAATCTACACGCCTAGATCTACAGTCGGTATTTAATTTCGGACCCCCCCTGCCATTCTACCTTTAACAAGGGGGGGGGGGGTCCAGAATAAGCACTAAGGAGCTTGTGGATCAGGGTGGTCAGGATTTGTGTGCCCATATCTGTGGCCCAGATTGGATTCCAGACAACCCTTTTCATTCTACCTTTAATGAGGAGGGGGGGGGGTCTGGAATGAGGCGATTTTCCTAAACAAGCCCCCCACTGATGTGGTGCCTTCTCGTGTTGTTGGCCCCTCTCCCACCTAAAACCACTTTCCACTCTCCCTTACCACCTCCCTCTCCCGTTGACACTTGTCTCTCGCTTCCCTCCTACCTTTCACCACCTCATTCCTATTCCCCCACTCTCCCAGGTGTCATGTCCCTTTCTTATTCCTCCCTCTAATATATCGACACCTGTAACTCCTTGTTCCACACCACTTCTTCATGCGTCATGTCCCTGCTCCCTAACCGGTTGCTTTTTTGACCATCTCGTCATCTTCCTATGACACATCACCTTGTGTCCTGCCCATACCCCATAGCATTTCTCGTTTGGTGTCATAGCCCCCATCTCTCCACCTCCTGGCTCTCACACCTCAAAGCCCATGAGTTATTCCACATTCGTCCACATGGCCCCCCTTCATCTCATCATCCTCTCACCTTCTACCATGTGTTCTCTCTCCTCAGCACACCTTCCACCATCCATTGTCCCCTGCCTCCGTGTCACTTCCACATGAGCGACCCCCTGTCTCACCTTCATAGTGTTGGCACCTTCTCTCTCCTCATAAGATCCTCTTCCACGTCTTCCATATGGGTCCCCCTACAGCAGTCCAGCGAAGAAACAAACAAACAAAGATAGATCACCACGTCTTATAGATTTAGGTTTGACTTGGGTCTCCCTAATCCCGATGAAGTAGTTATTCAAGTTGGTAGAGGTGGGTGAGACATCATCTCCTTCCCTAAATGGAAATCCAGAAAAGGATAGGTCATGGGGAAAGACTGTCATCCAGTCTGACAAAGATTGTGTCTGACAAAGTGACTACATGGGCAGTCTACCCAATGTCTGCATGCACAATCTGACTGAAGTGACTTGGACGTTGTGCCATGGAAGCCCGAGAAAGTTCCTGCTATGAAGGTTTTGAGTATATGTAGGCATTTTTTTCATTTGGTAAAGGATCGATGGTAGATCTAAGCTCCTGACTATAAATCTTTGAGGAAGTACTGGTTTTCCTAGTTATGTATTTGTAGGTGAAACATTCTTGTTTAATGGCAGTAGGCTTGTTTTCACCTCTTTGTAAATTTTTGTTTTAAAACACTCGAAATTGGAGCATCCAGTCGAGGATCATGATGGCACTATGATGGTCTGATTGTAGTGGTATCATGATCATTTTTCCCAGCTTCTAGTGTATTTTTCTTCCTCTTACCCTAAGTAGCTAATTGGAAGATCCAATCGAATGGTTACAACAACCACCATGATGCAAGGTTCGATCTCGGTGTTGTTGTAACTGTTTCATCCAGGAATATCTCAGCGTCTTGTTCTTTATTCTCCAGGCTCTTGGAGGCTTGATGCCTATAGAGGACCTTTGCAGTCTCTCTCACCAAGTCTTCCCCCTACTCACCCTGATTACAACTTACTGAATGAAGTTATATTAAGACCTCACCTATTGATGCATATCCTAGTCCAGGGTTCAGAGTGAAAGTGATATTGTTCCAATTGTATTCTCTGTCGATCACCCATTTTACAAATCGTGACATAAACTAATGGGAATTTGGCTCTACTCCTTCTGCAATCCAGGAGTGACTTCTGATGCTAACATTTATGGTGTCATTTCCAGGGACAAAGTTGAATATTTTCCCTGGGAAGAATGACAACGAGCTTCCGATCCTGAAGCTGCATCCGAAATAAGAACCATTGAAGATTGCACTTGCACCTGGTGACTCCTCTGAGGAGATTCCACCTGATAACTCCTATGTTTCAGTGCCTCTGGCTACACCTAGTATCCCTTGAGAAACAAAAAGTTTAGCTCTAGTCTTTGATGGTGAACAAAGACTGGACACACTCATTCAACATAACATTCACCTGGAAACTCCACATTTAAAGACTCCACTAGAAGGGATTATGTTGACATAAAGAAGTCCATGTCGAAGGGAAAGGCCAGATATCAGTTCATGAGATTTCTGCATGAAGTCGTGTATTTCTTTATTAGCTCATTCCTTTCTTTCCCTTTATTTATAGAGAAGTGTTTCCTCTGCTTTGTACATTCTGATGTCCTTAAGCCTCCTCTTATTCACTCAGCCTTGGAAGAATAAAGCATACCCTCTTCTTGTGTTGTAGATATTGATCTTGTGCATTCACCTCTGCCTATCCATGAAGATGAGATCTGTATCGCACCTCCTCCTAAAGTTGAGTGCCTTTGTAGTCCTGAGTAGGTTGAGAATAATTCACAGTATTCCCAGACCTTATTACCCCCTGTTGTTCCTATTGAACCTCCCGAACCTCTTGTTGAATACCATGATCAACCCACTGCTTTTCAGATTAAAATCAGAAATAGGTTGTTTAAATCCCTGAGGTTGCCATGTCACCTTAACCCTTATCCTCATGATTTCTTTGAGTATCTTCCTTGGTTTTCTGGGGAAGATCATGTTATAGCTGAGAGGCATATGGAGGACTTTGAGAACATTATTGATCAATTTGAGATCGTTCATGAGGATTTTGTCATGATTTTCTAACATTCCATGTCTGGAGATGTTGTTGTGTGGTTTAGATGTCTGGAGGCCGGTTCTATTGGTTCCTGGACCCAACTATACCATGCATTTTTAAAGTTTTGGGGTGAGAACAAGTCCCTTGATCAATATTGGTATGAGTTTAATGCCTTGAGGAGATGGGAAGATGAAGAATTGGCTGTCTTCAACAAGATATGTTTCACTGTTTATCATAGCTTGCCTATGGAGATCAAACCCACAGAGACTTTTTCTATGGTGTACTATATCATGGCTTAGCATCTAGAGCTAGTCTTCTTCCTAAGAGAGAGGAAATCCTCATCATTGATACATCTATTTGAGTATTCTTTCAAGGTTGAAGAGAACATCAGGGCTAGCAAGTGGGTTCATAAGCAGGCCCATGTGCATATACAGGAGGAAGAAGACTGTCATTCTGTTCCAGATTCTAAGAAAATATATATCAATTATGGATCAGATCTGGAACAAGAACTAGGAATTCCAGAGGATCAAGAGTTGTTTCCTGATGAAGGAGAAGTACATTCTTTTTTCAGAAGAGAGTTTTTTGCAGACAAACATCTTGGTTTTCTGAAGTGGCTAGGATTCTATCATATTTCCCATGATCCTGTGGCCATATACATGGAGTCCTACATTTCAGATTTTCTGAAATGTTCTTATAGCATTGGTTCACCAATACTCACAGCTGAGTATTGTGTTATGAAATATTTCCAAGACCACACTATAGAGCATGTTCCTTTATTAATCAAGGAAAATCCATGGGTGGAAACCAACTCTACTAGGCTTGAAGGAAGCACAGAGTAGTATAAAGAGGAGGGGTTTAGTGGGCAACTCATATCCTATCAAGAGCCTATTTTTTAGCAGGTGTCACTTGGCATCAACCAGCCTACATCTATCCTCTATCCACCTGCGCACTCTGAAGACATCATTCCACAGGTGAAAAATCATGAAGGACAAAAGATGTTTTCTGACCACCTGAGCTCCCCTAGCATTAGATATTATGACCCTGTGGGGTCATATATGGAGTTGTGCTTTCGAGAGGCTTTGGAGCCTACAAATTTATTTCCCTTCTCAACATTTGGGGGTGTGGACACCATTCTCATCCTTCTCTTCATTTTTTTGTCATACCTCCCTAACATTATGTGGAGCATATGCAACAAAGAAAGGGATTGAATCCCCAAGCAATTTGGGTTGCTATGGTGGAAATTTGCTTTCACCTAGCCCATGTATATAGTTTTAGTAGCTTAGGCTTTGTACATAAATAAGCTCCCTTTGAGAAGGCTTGTTTGTTTTATTTTCCTTTCGGATTTATAGTCTTCAGTAGCGTTTTGATCTTGACTCCATAGCCCAACAAAAGGAAACTAGAACTGCAGAAGGAGTTCTCAGAGCATCACAGGGATGACTCTATCCCCCATGGAGCCTAACATTATCACCAATTCTTGCAAGGGGGGTGTTTCTCTCCAGTTTCGGTCCCTTGGTGTAAAGTACGAAGAAATGGGGTTAAAAAAACCACTTACCCTAAGTTTGGGGCACAAAATGTGCATTTAGTTAAGCGGTAGGAAGATCTGGGCAGCCAGAATCTGCGTGCCTAGATCTCCGGCCAGGATTAAAATATGGACCCCCCTGCCATTCTACCTTTAATGAGGGGGTGGGTGTATGGAATGAGTGATAAGGAGCATGTAGATCTAGGCGGCCGATATTTGTGCACCCAGATCTATGGCCTAGATTGGATTCCAGACCCCCCTTGCCATTATCCCTTTAATGAGGAGGGGGGGTCTAGAATGAGGTGGTTTTCCTAAGTGGTCACCCCACTGACGTGGTGCCTTCTCTTGTTGTCAGCCCCTCTCCCACCTAAAACTAATTTCCACTCTCCCTTACCACCTCCCTCTCCCGTCAACACTTGTCTCCCGCTTCTCTCCTACCTTTCACCACCTCACGCCTATTCCCCCACTCTCCCAGGTGTCATGTCCCTTTCTTCTTCCTCCATCTTATCTTCCAACACTTGTACTTCCCTATTCCACACCACTTTCACCTGCATCGTGTCCCCGCACCTTGACCAGTCTCTTTTTCGGCCACCATGTCATCTTCCTATGACACATCAGCCTGTGTCCTTTCCATACCCCGTAGCATTTCTCGTCTGGTGTCACAACCCCTGTCTCTCCACCTCCTGGCTCTCACACCTCTGAGACCACAAGTTCTACCATGTCCGTCCACATGGCCCCCCTTCAGTTCATCATCCTCTCACATTCTGCCATGTGTTCTCTCTCCTCAGCACACCTTCCACCATCCATTGTCCCATGCCTCTGTGTCACTTCCACATGAGCGCCCCCCCATATCACCTTCATAGTGTTGGCACCTTCACCCTCCTCATCAGATCCTCATCCACATCTTCCATCTGGGTCCCCCAGTAATAGTCTAGCGAAGCAGAAGATAGCCAAAGATAGATTGCCATGTCTTGTAGATGCAAGTTTGACTTGGGTCTCCCTGATCCTAATGAAGTAGTTATTCAATTTTGTAGAGGTGGGTGAGACATCGTCTCCTCCATTAAATGGAAAGATAGAAAAGGAAAGGCTATGGGGAAATACTGTAATTCACTCTGACAAAGATTGCATCTGACAAAGAGATTGCATGGGCAGTCTGCCCAATGTCTGTATGCACAGTCTGACCAAAGTGACCTGGACATTGTTCCATGGAAACCCGAGCAAGTTCCTGCTACAAAGGTTTTGAGTATATGTAGGCATTTTTTCCATTTGGTAAAGGATAAATGGTAGAGCTAAGATCTCGATTCTAAAGCTTTGAGGAAGCACTGGTTTTCCTAGTTATGTATTTTTAGGTGAAACATTCTTTTTTAATAACAGTCAACTTATTTTTGCCTCTTTGTAAATTGTTGTTTTAAAATGCTCGGAATTGGAGTATCCAGTCAAGGATCATGATGACACTATGATGGTTTGATTGTAGTGGTATCATGATCAGTTTTTCCCAGCTTCTTGTGTCTTTTTCTTCCTCTTACCCTAATTACCTCATTGGAAGATCCAATTGAGTGGTTACAATAGCCACCATGATGCAAGGTTCGATCCCGACATTGTTGTAACTTTGTCATCCAAGCATATCTCAACGTCTTGTTCTTTCTTCTCCAGGCTATTGGAGGCTTGATGCCTATAGTATACCTTTGTAGTCCCTCTCACCAAATCTTCCTCCTACTCACCTTGATTACAACTTACTGACTAAAGTTAGATTAAGACCTCACCTATTGATACATAGCCTAGTCTAGGGTTCTGAGTTAAAGCGATATTATTCCAAGTTCATTCTCTATCGATCACCCCTTTTACAAATTGTGACATAAACTGATGGGTGTTGGGCTCTGCTCTTACTGCAATCTAGGAGTGACTTCTGACGCTAACAAGGGTGAATTAGTAATAGAGCATTTCAATCCTTTTTAACCACAATATGCAATTGTTATATCAATGTATCATTATCATCCAATAGTTTTCGAGTAAATAAACAATAAATAAATGAGCAATAATACACATACATAGTAAACCAGTGTTTTTACGTGGAAACCAAAAGCCAGAGAAAACCATGTAATGCTTTTTCTTATATGTCTTTAATAATTACATTCATTGGAAGCACCAACTTCCTTTTTCTTCCAGCTACAACTAGAAGGAGGCTCCAACCCCCTAACTTCTTAGGCTACAACCCGAGGGAATCTCCAACTCTCCAATTCTCTAGCTACAACCAGAAGGAGGCTACAACCCCCTAGTTTTTCAGGATACAACCTAAGGGAAGCTCTAACTCCCCAATTCTCTAGCTACAACCAGAAGGAGGCTATGACCCCCTATGTTCTCTGCATACAACCAGAAGGTGGATACAACCACCTGTCATTGCCCCATCCAACCACCTTGACGTAGAAGTAGAATGATGGAACCATTGTCACACTATCATTGTGAGATATACTGTTGTAAACCTGTACCAATCAACCTGCACCAAACAACTTGTAACAATAACATGAACTATGCATCAACCATGCATCAACCTATACCTCATCCTGTAATCAACCTGTACCATAAAAAAGTGCATCAACCATGTACCAATCTGTACCAAACAACCTATAATCAACCTATACCATAAAAAAGTGCATCAACCATGCACCAATCTATACCAAACAACTTGTAATCAACCTATACCATAAACAAGTGCATCAACCATGCACCAAACCTGTACAAATAACATGTCAAAACAACATGTCCAAACAACCTATCACCTAAAACCTGTCTCATCAATATTATCAACCAAATCAGATCTACTGACCAAGATCAATTACCAAGACAACTCTCAAAGATGTGCATCAAAAAATCATAAGACAACAACTCATAATCATCACCAAGATCAATATGCACTTCTAATAATATACCAAGACAAGTATGTTACATCATCCATAAACCATGTCTAAACAATACTACTAGCAAGTTTCTCCAACCATGTTCAAAGTATGTACCAATCATGTATCAAATACACATAAACTATGACTCATCAATATGTACCAACATCATCATCTATACACCTCATGTATGTGCCAACTCATCAACTACTTGTCTCAACCATGTACCCAACATGTACCTCAACCAAAATCCCTCTTTGATTTCATCATTCAAATATGATTTGTAACTCTGTAATAGGCCTAGTGTATATGATCACATAACTGCAAACCTTCCTTAACTTTAACAACAAGAGACTATCATTTTCATAAAACTTTACCTTAGTCTCACATGACTAGTTTTGGATTAGTCAACAATCCTAACTTTAAATAATCATAATTATGTACCTGTAATGAATATAGAAATGAAAATAGTACACGATGTTCTTCAGTGTGTTTTATGCAATTACTCTAGGTGTCACTACTTGGAACCTCTCAGAAAAGGATTTATAGAAAAAATGGCATACCTTGTTGAATTTTGGCTTATTCTAGAGAGTGAACTTGTATAGCATGCCCCACACATAATATTTGTTGTATAAATCTGAAAATTGTACACAAAATACTATAGACTATACTCTAACCAGCACATATGGTCTTTCCAAATTTGGGTCTGTTAAGAATATGTTATGACATTTTTACTCAAAAAACCTGTTTTAGATTAGTTTCAGGACTAGCCACAAACCCTATTTTCCACGGAGTGTAACTCCAAAAATACAACGACCCACAAGATAATATTTGCATCACAGCTACTTGGGTATGTTTCCTCAATTTCCTCCCAATTTTATGGTCTGAATCATTCTATAAAAAAAATTATTGTGAAAATGGTGAGATGACCTATAAATAACATACCTTATAAAGCATCATCAAAAGAATTTATCCTTCCTTGAATTTCGGCCTTATTTACTTCACCTTCCCTCTGAAATTCGACTTAGATATCCTTTGGTTACCTTAGCCACTTGTAGATGTTCAATATGCTCAAGTGTGATTAAAATTATAGAGCCTTGCCTCTTATTTATACTTTCATGTAGATTCCTCAAGGGGTTACCTTTTAATCATCTTAACCCACTTCTAACCACTTGTCCACTTAGTAATTTATCCATTAACTTTATTATTTAAATAATTTATTTTGTATTCAATTTGAATTATATTACACTCAACACTTCACTTTATTATTTATCTTATAAAATCTCTTAAACCACTTTGACTACTTTGACCTTTTGGGGATTCTAGATGTCTCATGAGGGTTCTCCAACTTCACATGGCCATAACTCTCTAACCGTGCAGAGTTATGTGACGTTCCACATACAACTGGAAATGGCATGACATGTAATATCCATATATAATAGTATTTCCTGAAAACATATCAAAACTCATACCATTATCCATCAAACAAACTTGGGTCCATTACCCAAACCTGGGTTCTCCAACTTCGCATGCCCATAACTCTCTAACCGTGAGGATTTATGTAACGTTCCACGTACCACCAGAAATGGAATGACATGTGATATCCATATAAAATAGTCTTCCCTTCAAATATATTAAAACTAAAACCATTATACACGAAACAACCTTGGGTCCATTACCCAAACCTTTGTGCTACTAGAATTCACTACCGGACTTTCTCCAAGGGTTGACATCAATAAATAAGGGTTGAAATCAATATACAATATCACTCTCCAATGGTTGACATGAATGAAAACCAAAAATCCATACCAACTGTCCATCAACCTAAGCCAACTTTCTGACATATTATTTCTTCTTGTTTCAACATGATTTTCAATTCCATCCCTAGCTTTCACTACTTGCACACGAATTGAGTTTGTGTGATTCATGGCTTCATTGAATGTTGGCCCCACACTTTGCTAAATCATTTTTTGGGTTGTAGCCACTTCCTGATAGGACTCTTTATCCTTTTATTGCACCTACTAAAATACCTTGCTAGAAATACTACCAAGCCTTGCTTTCAAAATGTGGTATTCAATGTTCAATGGTTGATCTGACTGAAATACTTCATGCTAGTTGATGGAAATAATTGTTGGTATTGCATTCAACAAGACTAGCTTCTTTCCATTTTCTCCTCTCCCCTGTTGTTTTCCTTTTTTTGGAGTCTATTTTGTATGGGAGTCTTTTTTAATGCCAATATCTTCCACAAATGGTATATTATAAAGTTCATAAAGTTCATGTTATTTTTCTTCCTCTTGCTCAACATCCATGAGAGGTGTTATATGATTCAAATTCTTTTGTAACACTTCTAGTGGGATGTCCATTTGCTGGCCAATTTTTCTTTTTAATTTTTGAAATATTTGCAACCATGTCAGCTGGCAGTCCAAATCCTTGGCTGTTGGTGCCGACTTGACTCTGCACTAAGCCTTGGTACTATGGAAACTGTATTGAATGTGGAAGGGTGTTGGTAGTGCTTGAAAGACTTATTTCTCAAACCTACATATATGAGATTTTCTATTGAGATTGATGATCCATGTTTTAAAATTTTCATCGCCTAAAAGACATTCAAAAAACCCCATCGCTCTAGGTGCGGAAATACTATAATTTTACATGAAGGGTATGTTATTTTCTATGAATAATGCTTTCTCAAATAGATTAAACTAGATCATAGAAATACATATCAATGGGGAAGGAAATATTATCGCTTAAACTTGTTGATGGAATTCTCTGTAGTTACTCTTCATTATTCTTGCGAGATGTTCCACCCAATTGAACATTTCCCCATTTTGCAAGATCTGACTGATAGGTTCCAAAATTGTCAACTTCACATCCAACACCCAACCTGAAGTGGTAAAGCACAGTGATACAATAATGTAGTTCCACCTAGAATGAAATTCTATAACTTTGTTGATGAGAAGGCCCTTGGAATTATTTGCATAAGTTCCTCCTATGAGATATTATATCCAGTCGACATAATTGGGGGTTTTGGCACTGGAATCCCCCCATGTGGAAATCCTGTGAGTCTATGTATTACCCCCCCTATAATTCCAATTGGGTAGTCGAGCCTGAGGAGACCACCATGAAACCTATTGATTATTAATTTATTTTCTTCATCTTTCCATCCCCTAAGATATGTTATTTGTTGGGAACCTAGGTAATCTTGAATTGCATATTTTTCCAAAAAAATCATTTCTTCTTTCCAAATTATATCCTCCATGCTCCATGCCATGAAGTTCTTCCAGTATCTGTCCTATTCGATTGCCTCCAAGCCATGTTGTCGAATATTATGCATTTGAATTTGAAGCTCTGTCACTAAAGCTCTCTCAAATTTTGGTTTGGTTCTTCGCTCTACCATAGAGTATTGAACTTGTCCCTTAATTCTTGGGATGCTTCCAAAATTTTATTGGTCAACAAGGGATGCCAGTTTAATAAGTACCAAGTTCTAGTGATCAATTGTGACTTTGAGGGTTTATGCACTCAAATTATTTGGAGTGAAAATCTAAGTGGAAAAGTGATCTAGGTGGATAGTAGTGGCCATTAAATTCTTCCATTAATTCTGAATGGTTCCACATCTTGGAATTTTTCTACAATGTTTTGGGTCACAAACTTCCGGGGGCGTTTTGAGTACCTAAACAAAAAAATTTAGATGTGGAAGCACCCACTAGATTCCATAGACATGTATTAGGCCATTTAGAATGTGCACTTATCAACTATAAATTTCCAATGGGATATCGAGCGCCCAAAAAATATATCATATGAAAAATAATTCCCTCGAGAAGTTGAGGTATCAACTAACTACATTAGGGCCCACAAACCTTTTTGAATTTCATCTAATAGGGTTAGGTTTTTGGATTCTTATGGTTTTTATGATTGATGGTTTATGTTAAAATTCATTTTCTACCTATTTGTAATCATCTTCTTTCTAATAAGCGTAACCAATACATCTCTCTATTTAGGGATAAACTACAACCATTATAGTTAGTTTGTGTGCTTTGCATTTTACAGTCTTTTGTATTCCATTCACTAATAGAATATGAGTTAATTATACTACTATGTTTTTTGCAATATCTCTATGTGTTTCCTTTTTATATATATACCTTCATTTTATTCCCAATATAATCTATATCAGTGGTATAAGAGGATTCTAGTCCTTGTTGTTTGTTAGTGCATGTCCCCAACGAGGTCAGGGTATATAGAGTTGGGTATCGAGCTAGTTTCGCCTGAGGAAAATCACTCTCTCTATCTCAAGTACCCTCCCATGGAGGAAGAAAAGAGAGACGATGGAGAAACATATCCTATCAAATTTTTCCTCGAGGAATCCCTCACGCTATAGTGGAATGAGATGATGGATATTTTTATCAGATCCTTCGACGAATGCCAATAGTGATGGAGTCACCTTCAACCAGCAATCACTTCGAAGGTGTGAAATGCTTAGAAGTATAATTTAACCTTTATATTCATTTATTTGAAGGCCAGATAGACATCGATGCTTTGGAAAAATGGTTAAGTCTACTAGAGGGTTATTTTGTTGTCTAAATTTTTTCCAACAATGAAAAAATCACCTTTTTTCTTCTTAATCTCTTCCATGTGTCATAGATTGGTGGGGAAATTACTGTGAGCAACATGTCGGATATGAGTCTACAATTTTTGGAACAAAACTTACTTGGGTGTATTTTCTTGATCCCCTTAAGGAGAAATACTACCTTGTTGGAAACTACGATGACTAGTACATGAGATGGACAACTCTGCATCATGAGAGAGATTAGATGGTGTTGGAGTACACAAACATATTCCATACCTTGCACAAAAATATAGGTATTAAATAATTTTAGCAAAACCTCGTTCATAAGTAATGGAGTGTCCTACATAGGTACATCCAAAAAATATGGATTTCCTAAACATATCCTCACTAGGATCAACTTACAGATATGATGTAAATATTGAGAAAAAGTTCAAGAAAAAAAAGGTGGAATTTAAATTTTGCAAAACCATAGCAACAAAATCATGATAAAGGTGTCCCTAACTCTTTGAATAAAGTATAGAGCAAGGATGGATAACCCCAAGGAAAAGAAGTCCAAGCCACAAGTAAATAAGGGTAATAGGAATTCAAAGAGGGATACTAGAAAGTGGTGCGAGTTCCACAAAATCCCTTGGAACAACACTCATGAATTTCACTCCAAATAGACATTGGTGGATGAGATGAAATCCTTAGAGTAGGATGCCATCTCAGACTCTAATTTGGAACAAAAAATGGGAAAACATATTATTGATGCAGAACATAGTGTCACCATCCCTACCACAAAGTTCCAACGAGAGGAAATAGAGGATCTTGAAGAAGGAGAGATCCTCTTCGACTCATAGATGTGGATAAAGGGGACCTCAATCCATTTCATGGTTGACACTGTGATATGAGAGGGTTCAATAATTCTCACAGAGGTCTATAATAGTTCAGTAATGCTAAAAATTGGAACGTCCCAAATTCTTTCAAAAACATATTTAATGTGTAGATATCATCCTCATCTTTCCAATGACAAAAACACCGCCTCAAATGGAGTTCGTATGAAAAATGTTATGAGCATTCTAAGTTCTATTCAAAATAGGTCAAAGGTCAAAGTACATGGGAAAAGAGAGGAGAAATGTGTCACCACTGAAAGGGTGACACATGGAACATGATTATTGGTAGCTAACTAGGAAAGGTACAATCCAAGTGGCCCAATTACAAGTTGACAAGTGGCACACAAGTGGATGAATTGTATAATGACATGTGCAATGTACGATATAATGAGAGGTTCCCACATGGTGACCTCCCATTGGCCTAAATGGATAATTCGAGAATGATCATGATTGATACAACTAACTTAAAACCTTGTCTCCCCTACCACAAGGAATTTCAGATAGTAGTGGCTTACACAACGAAAACTTTTACCCAGAACATTTTCCACACGGTGATTGATGAGGGAACCTCAACAAGCATGATGTCGTTGGCATGTTGGAAGGCCATTAGCCAACCTATTTTGTCTCTATCACCTACTCTTATTACCACTTTTGTCGGTCATTCATTCTAACCACATGGAATCATTCCTTCTTTCGTCGTGCAGCTAGGAGGAAATACCATGTGCGTCGAGGTTGAAGTGGTCTATGCGCCTCTCCACTACAATATCTTGTTAGGAAGGATTTGGACGCATGCTATGCATGCAGTGGTCATGACATTTTTTCGGGTCTTGTTGTTTCCACATGAGGGCCGGATTGTGTCAATTGATCAATTATCCTTCTCTCGTCCTGACCCTTCAGTAGGGGCATCCATGGTACCAATGATTGATAACCCAAAGCCCAACATCATCAACATAGGGGTTGGTTTGTGCCCACCTTTTATGGGTACTTTCGATTACCAGCCTCCAACTGGCAATGTCAAGTACATATTGGATGTCCCCGACCAGCCTAGGGCCAAAAATTTTAAATTCTCGTCGTTTCGCACGACTTACTTTTACAATCCATGGACTCTTCCTTCCCCATCAACCACGATGTAAGGGATAGGGCACCATGGCATGGCCATGCCCTTATCTGTGACAAAAGTTTCATACTCTATACTCCATGAAGCTTCCACTGACCTCGATCTGACTCCCGCATAGGAGTTAGATCCGGTTCTTGAGCCTATTTGGGCTCAAGGTTCCCCCACTGATACTGATTCTTTAGACTTAGTCTTGCCCTCAGACAAGGAGATTATCGAGGCAGTGACTGGTCCAAACAGATACTGGGATGATCTCCATCACAACTCCTATTTTCTCCAAGAGTTAAGAAGAATTGAAGCAGGTGAATTCAAGTTGACTATGATTGGAGATAGGTCTTGCTCTATCAATCCTTTAGCTATGCACATAGTTTACGCTGAAGGTAATATGGAAACCATTGATAAAATGATACCCATTGATATATCTAGAACCCCTGGCATCGTGGAGAATGTCTTCATTGAAGTGGACTTCTCCCCCGAGGAGATTCGAATCTACACAGGTTTATTTAAAGAATTCAGTGACATTTTTTCCCGGTCTTACAAGGAAATGCCAGGCATTGGTTTGAGAATCATCGAACATGAAATCACAACATATCCTCACACTAAGCTGGTCCG
>ML778982.1:1855617-1908825 GCA_009831015.1 Picea engelmannii
TGGTGTATTGTGGTGTATTGGTGTAACTCTTATACTATTGTTCATTTCTCATTAGATATAATTGAATGGTTTAAGTATAAGTTGAAAAAGGTTTTTAAATTGTACTGGATACTGATTCACCCCCCTCTCAGTATCAACAATTGTCATCATTACGAGTTTGAGCCTCATTTGCATGATTCATCATCACTCTTGACCTCACCCTCGGGACTCCCAAACAATGATGATTCTTCTTTAATCCCTTTTCATACTCTTTAAACATGAAAAGATTGTCAAGCGATCGTGTTTCCCTTCACTCTCGCAAAACTAAAACTTGAAGGCACATCTTTCTGGCAATAGTTTACCCCTTTTTCGGTCCAGATGGTCAATTGCACGAACAAAGGTATACTCTAGTAACTTCGGTTTGCTAGAAGACTATTCACAGGTATAAGTTTAACCCATTTTCGGGACTGAAGGACTAAATTTACAAAAAAGGAACCCCCACAGAGTCCATAGTTAAGATATTTTCAAACTCCCTAAAATTGAAAAGATGGTCAAGTGACCTTGTTTCTTGACACTCATTAAATTGGTTGAGAAGAGAATCCCTCACGGAGTCCATAGTTAAGCTCTTTTCAAACTCCTTAAAAGTGAAAATATTGTTGAGTGACCTTGTTTCTTCACACTCGTTAATTGGTTTAGAAAAATATCTACTGGCATGAGTTTACCCCTTTTTCTGGCCTATAGATTAAGGAGGAAAAAGGTACACCTTGGGAGATTTGTCTCGCCGAGAGAGTTCTCCTCAGTAATTTTCACTTTTTTGAGCTAGGGAGACTAAATCTAGAAAAAGGCAGTGAGTCCATAGCTAAGCTCTTTTTAGACTCCTTAAAATTGAAAATATTGTCGAGTGATATTGTCTTTGTCACACTCCTTAAAATTGTTTTGAATAGATGTATTTTTCGGTGCTAGTTTACCCCTTTTTCAAACCGACTAGGCTACTTTCGAAAAAGGTACCCTAGCAGAGTCTTCTTTTATGCTTTTTCAAACTCTCTAAAAGTGAAAAACCATCAATATTACCTTCTCTGGGCTCGTTAAAATTACATCGAAGGACGTTATCATTGTGTCTTATTAATTGCATTTTCATCCTTGTGTATTTGGCCTAATGTCGGCTCCATGTTTCTCTCAACTGAACCATCTAACGCAAGCCTTGTAGCACTTTTCCTTTGTGTCTTCACACCTTGACCCATGGAGAAATTTTCCCGAGTGTCCTTTCCCTGCATATGTCTCGTTTCTCTGAGCATCAGTGTGTTCCTTGCGCTTGTAACTTATGTGTTTGTGATACTTGTTCCTCCTTTGTAACGTAGCATTATTTTTTTCCTTTTCAAGCTTTCCAAAATTATTGAAAAAGACAAAAAAATCAAATATACCCCAAAAAGAGGAAGGGAAAAGTATTTTCTTTTGTTGGAAGCACAATGAGTCTCCCCTGGACAAAGCACATCCTTTTGTTTTTTCATCAAGATATGGGATTTAATATGACCTTAGGAAGTTTTTCTCGCTACATAGGGCTGTGTCCTCCTTTGTTTCGTTATTCTTCCAAACATATGGAGAGTTTTTGTTGCCTCCTGAATCATAAAATTATGTTAATTCCATGCTTCCTAAGTCTCATCATTTGTCATGCTATTGTTCAAGGGAAGTTTTTCCCAGTTTGAGTCGTCCCTTCTGCAGTTTTTCTCTTGTCCTCATGCCCAGCCATCCCAAAAGTCCAATGAAGTCCTTGTTTGAAATCAATGAAGTTCTCTGCCTAATCATTGAGATCCTCTTGTATGTTCCCAATGAGATGTTGAAGACCTCTGGATAGTGAATTCGTACACTCATATTACACTCCTACCCAAGTTTTGAATATCTTGAATTTGTTGCTCGAGCTCTGAAGGCGTCATCTCCAACCATCAGGAGTCATTGGATTCTTGAAGATGGATACTAAACATGTATATATTTTGATTTTGAGATGTAGATCCATTGTGTATGGCTCATGGATATACTTTATATAGTTGTATGAAATGGATATGCATTTTATTTGAATGGAAGCCATGATTTTATTTCATGTCGAGCATGATTATGCCCGCCTCATTGAGACAATTATTATTTTGCAGATGGTACCTCCCAAACTCCACTCCCTGGGCTCACTTGCTCCGTACGTTGGTGAATATTTGTAATGTATTTGGGCCATCAGATGATATTATGCCTCACGCATTAGGGAGCATATGTTATAACCTTAAATTGCACCATACATGCATACCTGGCAGAAGGCCATCTTACTTGCTATTTTTTCCAAATCCATCACTAAATAGCTCCTCTAAAAACCATATTTTTGAAGATGTAGGTACCCTGTACCACTATTGCCCGCATACACATGCTTTTTTCACCTCTACATCTTGCATACATATGCTAGCTACGCCATTACAACCTGCGTATACTCACAAAAATTTCAAAAAATAAAAAAGTTACAAGGGGATACAAGATTTTGGGTAGTTTCCTAACCAATTGACCACCCATAGTCGGTCACCCAACCAAATAACTATCTTTTTTGCACATAAAAGAAGGTGTTGGGGCCCCATTCCTAGGAGAAGCATGAAAGCAGTGAAACTCTACCCATTTCCTAATCCCCCCTTGCCCCAAGAATTTGCAGCCACATTGTGAGTTTGAGCTAGAATTTCCCATTCTTGCCCCTTTTTCCTCATCCATAAACCTATGCCTATTCTCTAGAGAGAAGTGTGAGAGAAGAAGGATATGTCGAAGTAGTTGGATCTTGGTGAAGAGGAGCCTAGGACCAGGTTCGAGGAGCAGTTTTCGATCTTATTTTGTAAGTGACATTATGAGATTAATATAAATAAGTACTTTTGTCTTCCCACCATATGATGTGTTTAATCTGTATGATTGATTTACATTTTGTCATGAAATCTAACCCACTAATCCATATATAGAATTATTGTTTGTAGTTTCTTTTTTGTCTTTTGGTGAATGCAGGTCATCCTTGGGAGGATATTTGCAGTCGAGAAGCAATCAAACGCATTGGGATCAACACCGAACGTGGAGTTTAAGGTAAGACTACCGGATCCCTATACTTTTTACTTTATATATGAATGTGGGGTTTTGTCGAGATAGTGGTTAAGAGTAGGAGACTTTAGACGGATAGCTCTGCCTGCACTTTAGAACCCTAGTGTAGTCCGTAGGGGGGTTTTCCCACTATAGCAAGAAGTGGTTACCATCATATCAAAATTGTAGAAGGCGACTTTCAAGACCAATAAAGGTTTGTTCAAATGGTTGTTTATGTCATTTGGTTTATGTAATGCACCAACAAAATTTAGGAGAGTAATGAATGATGTGTTCATACCCTACATGGATGATTTTGTTATTTTCTATTTAGATGACATATTGATATTTATTCGAAGATGGGAAGATCATATAAATCATGTCAAGACATTATTTGAACTCTTGAAGAAGCAGAAGTTGTATATAAAGTTATCTAAATGTGAATTTGGAAAAACGTATCTGGTATATTTGGGTTATATTATAGGGAATGGTCAGTTAGAGATAGATCCCACAAATGTAGAAGTCATTGTAAAATGGCCCAAGCCAACTAATTCCACTTAAGTTAGGATCTTCTTAGGAGAAGTATAGTCTTGGAGGAAATTCATTGCTAATTTATCATACATAGAAAGACATCTACATGCATTAACGAGTGTTAAGAAGGTCTTTCAATGGAGAGGAAATAAGAATAAATCCTTTGAGACATTGAAGGAAAAGATAAGCACCACAACACCTTTGGCACTACCATATTTACAACACCCATTTGATATTCAAACCGATGCAAGAATATATGATATGGGCGCAATATTGATGCAACGAGGTAAGCCTATATGCTATCATTCTCATAATTTCACTCAAGATGTGATTAACTATCCAACATATGATAAGGAATTGTATGTGTTGGTACAAAGTGTAAATAAAAGGAAGCATTACTTAATGAGAAAGAAGAAAATAGTTCATACAGATCATCAACCATTATAGTATTTGTAGTCACAAACCAAGATACAACAGTGAGGACACTTCATATGGATAGGTTTTTTACAAAAGTTTCATCTGGTAATAAAGTATAAGAAGGGTATTCATAACAAGGTTGTAGATGTGTTTTCAAGACCAGTAATTAATGCATCCATGGTAATCAGGTATAATCCTTTAGCACATGAAAGTTGTATAGAGAAATATGATACAGATGATGATTTTAGAGAATTATATGCTGCATTAACTCACAAAAATTAACATTCATATTATTATATGCATGACAGTTTGATATATCATCTTGGAAAACTATATATACCAAGAGATGAAAGAGTAAATGTAATCGGAGAAGCTCATACATCTCTCATATTTGGTCATTTTGGGGTTGGTTATACAGTTTCATAATTAAAAAGGCATTGTTATTGGCCTTAGATGAACGAGATGATTTCCAATTATACAAAAGGGTCTGTCATGTGTGCCACAAATTATCCTAGAAACATAAATCTAGGATTATATACAACACTTACGGTACCTTCACAACCATGGGAAAGTATCTCCATGGACTTTGTAAGGGGTGTTTCGATGTATAAGATGGGTCATGATTATCTATATTTGATGGTGGATAGATTCAACAATATGTGTATTCTAATTCCATGCAAGAAACAGATCACAACTGAACAAACAACACAAATGTTCTTTGCTAATGTATGGGTTCATTTTGGACTTACTACATCTATTATATCAAATCAAAACTCTCACTTTTTGGGAAAGTTTTGGTCTCATTTATGGGAGCTAATGGAAACTAAGTTGAAGAGCACAATTTTTTATCCACAGACAAGTGGATAGACAGAGGTGGTGACTAAAACAATGGTGCATCTACTTTGAGGATACTGCAACAAGAATCCTAAAGTATGGGATGAATAGTTACCTTATATCCAACACGCTTATAATCATGCCATGCATTTGTCTACCTAGAAAACTCCTTTTGAAGTATGTTTGGAGCACTTTCCTAAATCACCTATGAAATTTGTTTTTGGAGAATATGGCAAAGAAGATGGATAGGATGATACAGACAAAGCTAAAAGACTCATTCAAAAAATTCAACAGGTACATCAAGCAGTATAGGAACAATTGAAGAAGAGCCAAGCCAAATATAAGGCAATGAATGACAAAAATAGGGTGGATCATCATTTTTAATTTGGTGATAATGTATGGTTACATATCAACAAAGATAGAATGAAAGGTAAAGTTAAAAATCTAAAGCCAATCTGATATGGTTTGTTTAAGATCTTGCAAAAGATTGGTACTATTTCCTTTTGTTTAGATCTACCAACCTACATGAAAATGTATTCAATGGTAAATGTTGAGAATCTGAAGCTTTATGAGCCTCCTATGATTATGGATGAAGATGAAAGTATTCAGGTTCCAACAGTTGATGATTTTGCTCCAGAATATTTGGACAAACTACATGAAGATTTCATGCTCGATAGAAGGATCAAAAGTTCATAGTGAGGTGATGTGGAATATCTTTGAGTTGGTAATAGAGGGGTAAAACCAAGTAAATAAAAATAGATGGAGATCAAAAGGGTGAAGGAAATTTAACCTCACTTAGTTGTTGACTAACCAAAAATTTTGGTGGTCCAAAAGTATTTCAATGGGTAGGAATCATCCAAGAGGATCCCAGAATGCTCAAAATTATACCATCCCAAATTATCTCAAAAATTTCATCAATGTGTAGGGATCATTGTCATATTTCAAATGGTGCAAATGGCACCTCAAATGGAGTTCGTATGAAAAATTTATGAGTGGTCGAAGTTCTAATCAAACTAGGTCAAAGGTCAAAGTACACCGGAAAAAAAAGAGGTGACACGTGTCACCACTGCAAGGGTGACAGATGACCCATTATTATTAGTAGTTGACTTGGAAAGGTACAATACAAGTGGTCTAATTACAATTTGACAAGTGGTGCACAAGTGGATGAATTGTATGATGACATGTGGCATGTACGAGCTAATGAGGGACCACCACATGGTGACCATCCATTGACCTAAATGGCTATGGTTTATTAAAATTTTGGGCGTCGATGGGGGTCAAACCTGCAAACTCCCAATGGTACACTATGTTTCTACATTTGAGAAATATATGAAACGGTCATTGTAAAACACAATATTTGAGCGTTAATAAAAGAAGGTCTCTATTGGAAGTGGACCTGGAGAGGTAGCCCAAATTATTGTATATGTGATTAAATTATTGTTTTTCATTTCAATCTCATTTATTTGCAAGTTATTTTATCATTAAAGTGGATTGGTTAGATAAGTTTTTCACATCTAATTTGTGTATAGTCATGATCATTTTATTTTGAGAATCAAGTATATGCTTATGTGTATTTTAAAATTATCAGCATCTAAGGGTTTTTTGGATCACACCGATATACAAAAGAACCTAATATTAGCATAGATATTGAATAGGTTGAACCTAACAATGGTTCCACACCCTCATCCATACACCATCAGTTGGCTCAACTAGGGACAAGACATACATGTCAACCGACAATGTCACCTGCACTCTGAAATAGAACCCTTCAAAGATGAGGTATTTTGTGATGTTTCCCCACTTGAAGTTTGTGATTTTATTTTAGGAAAATCATATATGTGGAAGCATCATGTTGTTTATGAATATAGGCCCCATAGATTTTTATGAGATAAATTTTCAAATTACATGGCATGCCTAAAATGACCATATCTGACAGAGATGCGAAGTTCACATCAAAGTTTTGGAAAAAATTGTTTGAAGGATTAGGAACTGAGTTAAAATCATCACTACCTATTATCCCCAAAGATATGGAAAATTATAAAGGAAAAACCACATACAGGAGGACATGCTTCACATGTACGTCATGAATAAACCAACAAGATGGGAGGACTACCTACATTTGGTAGAATTTGCATATAACAATGGTTATCAGGAATCATTAAAGATGAGTCATTTTGAAGAACATTACAACAAAAAGTGCAATACACAAATAAACTGGGATAATCTAGTAAGCAAAGTTTTTCTTGGATCTGAGATGTTGAAGAAAATGGAACATGAAGTCATTAAATTAAACAAAATCTAAGAGCATCCCAAGACATGAAAAAAAGTTACGCAGACAAGAACATATCACATGAAGAATATAATCTTGGACATCAAGTGCAACTTCTATCAAATAGGTTTATCAATTCCATACGTGTGAATTGCATGTTCAACAATTCTAGGGTATATGCTTGTCATTTCTTTGTAGGATCAGGTGAATACATCACACAACTCTTTAAACAAAGAGGCATATGTGTGAATCTCTTTAGGAGAACAATCCATACCTATAAAAAAATTCTCCACAATGTCAGGGGTTTTATAAATGTCGATCAGAATATTTTTCATTATGTTAGCCATCTTGCCTTCGACATAGACATCTTGCTTCGCCATGAGGTTCATAGATTGATCAAAATTTATTCTCACGGCTGATAGGAATTCTCCATTTTTGACACAAATGAGGAAGTATGATTGATGATGCATATCCTCCCATGGAATTTTTAATCCTTTTATTTCCTCTATAATAGGTTAATTAGAAGGAAATATGGTATCGAGATAGTGTAGGGAAGTCGAAGAATTCTAAGTCTGGATAGGCTATGGAAACTGATCATCTTCTTCTATCCATGAAGGAGTTCGATCAGGGCCTACAGTAGTTTGTTGTATAGTTCAATAAGCAACCTTAGCTTCAGATAGTGGCATGGCCATATCAGAAAGTTCATGGCCCTTTATCGATTCTTGCAGTGAAGGTGACACCCATAGATCTTCCAAATATGAGGTTCTAAATGAACCGACTCTTGTAATAGGGACTAAGGAGATAAATTTTTGTTAGCCAATTGGGGTAGAATGAATGTAAGAAATTAATAATGGAAAATTAAATGTTCCCATGAGCGAAGGATACATTCCAACACCGATACTCTCATTTTCCATCTGATATTTTTCAATCAACGAAACCATCGATCCTAGATTTCCATGGATTTAGGGTGGTTAAACATCATTTGGTCGATTTTTACAATCCTCCCCTCATTGGGAAAGCATAAAAAATGAAAAAATGAAAATAATATAACTGACATTGGATAGGTCCAACTCCTTAATAATGATAAATTATAGTCGAGGGGTACTTCAACTACATCAACTTCTATGGAAACAGAATTTCCTCCTAACTAGACCAGAAAAGAGGAAATAATATTGTGTGGTCTTAAAGATCATCCATCAAATGCATTCAAAAGAGTGGGAGAAGGGGTAAGCTCCAAAGAGACAATGGCTTTCCAATATGACAAAGACGTGGCACACATTGAAGCACCTTCCTAGACGACGATCCTCCTAATAACAAATTTTTCATACACAACGTTGATATGGAAGGGTACATTATACGGAAGGTGAGGCTTCACTTCGGTAGTTTCAAATGTCATAATGAGCTGGCTCAAAGAGTCAATATCCCCAATCATGGACAACAATGCGGCTCGTTGCACATGGAAACTTTGGAGCACCTCTAGGGAAGACTTCACATAAGGTGTCTGAGCTAAGTCCTTAATGATAGATCAATTGTAAGTGGCTTGAACATTAGGATTATGTGATGTCATTTTGTACACACCTTTCGATATTCATAACATCATTTACTTCTTAGGTTTCTCTATATGGAAAGATCCCTAAGGATCTGAAGTTTCTTTTCCTTTTGACATCGAATGAGGATTACTATAATCGCGAGACCTAGTCGACAAATCCACCTCCTTTTATTTTGATTAGTTTACCATGTTCAAGAACGAGTAAGATCCATCTAGAAATAGTTCACTTGAGTTGCCCCCTTATGGATTTGAAGTGGAAGAGACCGCATGCAGATTTTTCCTTTGTGGGAACAGATTTTTCAGTATAACATCTCATTGTTACTGTTGTTGTTGTTTGATCAAGAGGTTGGCTTCTTCAATCTATATTAATTGATGAGTAAGGTGATCAACCCCATGGATATTGCATGTGAATTTCACCTTCTTGATCTTATTCTTTTCCCTTCCATCGTTTTCATCATATTTCTTGTTTTTATTACCTCCGCCTTCTTTCTCATCCTTTCCCTTTTTAGATATACCTCCAATTTGTTTGGTACCCTTTTGGGTCATCAATTGTACAACATGAACATCTGAAAAATCGATGGTTGGGACAGTAAAAAAATTATCTTGACCTACTGTAGACAGATGAAGAGTCATCTATTGCACATGGTTTGTGACCAGATCTACAACAATGATTTTAACAGACCCAACCATGCCATCGACATGAGGTCCTGATTTTGTTTTCAAAATATCGAAACTCATTCATGGTGCGTCCCGTATAATTTTTTAAAGGAGATCATAGTACGAATAGATCAAAACTGATTATTGGGTTCTGAAGATCACTTCTTCCTCAAAAGAGACTCCCAATGTGGATACATCTATAGAGATGACTGGTAACAAAGACTTGAGTAACTATTCCAACAATAATTCAAGATGACCTTTGGCTTTAATCAATGTTATAAAAAGATTTGCCTCACCCCATGCAATCTTTCACATAAGGCCTATTTCCATTTCCCTATGCAGACTTGAAGTCCCTTTTGCAAATACCAGAGCTAAAAACATGATTTTTCCACATATACGCACCATGCCTATATTACATCATGCATATACACAGGTTGCACCACTACATCCCACGTACATCGAGAAATGTGCCCAAAATTAAAAAATGGTGTCGGGTTTTCATGTCACATCATGTGATCTATGATCCTTGACCTTCCATGTACTGGCAATGTTATGAATCGACCCTTCAGTTCCAGTTGAAGGATATAAATGGGCCAAATCTAAGCTATGGAAAAGAGGAGAAATAATTCAACTTTGAGAGTAAAATTACTCTAGAGAAATTATTCACTTCACATTGAGTCTGCATCCCTTTGTCCTTTAAGTCTGAACACATTGTTCAGCCCCCAAGCTCTTCCCTTATTGATTGATAACTACTTGGTCTCTCTTATATGATATTTCCTTTGGTGGAGGATTGAAGTGGTGGAAGCCTAGCTGGAAGGAACTTAGTTTCTCGGTTCCGAACCATGCTAACATAGAAGTTTGTAACTCATTCACTTCTGTTGATTATATCTTAATAGAAATACTCTTTTCTCTTCTTATTAATATCTTGCAAATATTTGAATTATTATTCCATGGGAGTATTTTTTATGAATGTTGATGGATTATGCTATTGAATGCGCTAACATTATATATTATCACCATATGCTTGTGTTGCTTGGTTGTTGAGGACTAGTTGCGAGTATATTTCTTTGGGTCAAGTGCTCAACGGTGGACTTCATCGAACGCCTCGACGAGGTAGGCCTCTTATATTGTCTTGTTCGCATATTTGTTTATATAACATACTTGATATTAGAGTTGATTTTTGTAGTCATTTCCGTCTGTTGTGGTTTACCCCTAGCCATAGAGAGATTTTCCTCATAACAGAATTGGCGACCATACTGGGGAGAGAATCTTATTTTTCAGGGTTTAGAGTGTTTTTCTCCTTATATTTTTCTCATTCATATTAAGTTTCTTTTCATATGATCGCTTGACAACCTCTTTTCACTCTAGGACTAAGTTTTTCATCCTTCTCCTTAGCCTAGTTGTGTTTTAAAACATAGACACAGGTTTTTGCTTGACTGGCACGTACATACGCATGATGTACTTCTACAAGTTGTGTACATACGTGTTTTCCCTTAAACAATCACATACATCAACCTTTGTTTCTTGATTTTTGGGTAGGTTTTGATGATTGTTGAGTCTTCTTGGGTCTCTGTTGTGACTGTTAAGTGTTTGTGGAATGACATGAAACTTGTTTTTGGTTGAATTTTTGGGCGGCGCCTTTCTCATCATCTTTTCATTTTGATTTTCCTTACACCTTGGGCTAGGTGTTTTTCTCTTTGATATCCTACTTGGGTTGTCTCTGTTTATACACAATAGAGTCTTTATATCAAGCTATCGTTCAGTCCTTGCATTTTCATTCTCTTATATTGAAAATAGAAAAATATTAGGCATTTTACATTGATTGGCATTTTGATATTTTGAGTCTTTGTCATTTGTCTTAGTGCATGTAAACAAATATTGCATTTTATTTAGAATTGCATAATTGAATTGAAAATTTCATTTTTGAGAAGCATATCATTCATTGGAAATTGAAGTTAGGACTTTGCATTGCATTCATATTCATTTATTTTACTTGTTGAGTCATAACATTACTAGTTTCATGACTGCACCTTTTGAGTAATCAAGGCCACTAAAATTAACACTATAATTTAAAATTGATTAGTAACGACTTTATTTTCTAGGGTGCACAAACTAGCTTAGGATTTAGAGCCTTGGAATAGGATTTTGTGAGTAAACTTATCCAAGGATATTAAATCAACATATGCATCTAACTAAGGGAGTGGAGAAATCCATTGTATAATCAATAATATGAGGAGGCTCCGCTTACACCAGATTTAAGCACAAGGTCATGTGAGGTTGGCTGAAGGGATATCCCCCTGATACCTTCTTAGCATTAGAGATAATTCTGGGGATCTATTCGTATCTACGAATCTTACTAGTGCTCTTACCTCCGTGAGAGGCAATGCTTTCAAGGTGTCGGGCTTTGCTACCCTGCCCATATGGTGGACCTCACTTACAACTGTTCTCCTGTGCATGGGTTATACCGTGGTTGATTAGTTTCTTGATTTAGGTGCCACATAGGTTACTTGCAGGGGTTATTTTGTAGGTACCCTAGGTTAGATAAGGGCTAGACATCACACAACCTTTATGGAGGATTACCTCTCCGGGGGGATTTGAACGAATGGTTGTTAATCCCACGAGGGCCCTTATAACTGATTATGTTTTTTCGAAGCTTTAGCAGTGAAGTATCGGGCCCCTCTTGGGCAAGGCATAGCTACTTTAGAGAGGGAGGTCCCTTTCAACAACTTTATCCTGTTTGCGTGCATGTTAGATTTTTTATTATTTTGGGTGTGCTCTTTGATTATTAGTATACCTTTGAGATTTTATAACATGTTTTGAGTTGTCATTATCATGGATAGTGGAGTTCCTGTGGCTCCCTCCTTTACCACTAACCCCCCCCNCAATGATGTTCACTTATTTCATGGGGACAAATCCGTATTATTTTCATAATAGTGTGCATAATAATGATACACATTCCATGACTTGGGTCTCTAATCATTTTCCTATTGATATGACAAATGTGCCTTCACCCTTTCCATCCTCTCCCTAGCCCACTTATATGATTCTTAGTTTTGGATCTGGAGGCACCATGGCCCCACCGTATACGTCTTCATTTGATAGGAGTCGTGTCTCTCAACCAACTCTCACTGTGGGAGGTTGGAACCTCCCCTCTTACAGATCCAGTCCCAGCCATGTTTTTTCAGGATCCAATACTCAAATAGGTAGTTATTCTACTTATTACACCCCATATGTGTATCCTTCATTTTCCATGCCAGTTCCTATGAACAGTTTTCTCATGGTGGGTCCACATATATCCTCGGATCTTTCATATAGGGAGAATATTTTTTATGGTTTGGGCTACCCTCTTCACGGAACCCCTTCACATGGGGGAAACATATATCCTCACTTGAATAATCCTTATCATGCTTTTGTCTCTCCATAGACATATGCTTCAATGATGATGCCCGTACAAAACTCTATGGATCAATTAGGTGGAGGATACTACTTTTCCAGATAGGGACAAGTTGTAAACCAAGACCCTCCATGGCCTGTAATGTCTCAAAACCAATATTTTCTGGGACCTTGGTTTCAAATACCACAACTCACCACTGCCACTAGTCCAATCACTACCAGTCATAATGGAGTTCCATCACGAACCACTGCTAGTCATGTTGGAGATTGGTTGACGACCTCTACAAGTCATGTTGAATACCCACAACCAGACATTGCTAGTCATGCTGGGGGCATCGCTCTAGTCACCATGATTCATATCGATATCACATCTCCAACCTATGTACATCATGTGGTAGATGAAACTCCATCCTCTTCTAGTCACGTTGAGAGCATGTCACTAGCCATGGTAAATGATGTTGGGGGTATGCATATGGTTGAGAATCTTAGACGTCTCAGACATAAGCCCAAATTCTTTTACGGGACTTGTGAAGGAAATCAGCTTACTTGTTTTTGGCCTACTACTGTTGGGATACTAGAAGCGTGGTTCTCACCTAGGGGTCCTTTAGGTTCTGAGGCATCTATGGTTTCCCCACACTCTGCTTCTCTGTTGATTGACACAACAATCATGTTGATGCAATACTCACATGACCACACCCCCATTTTTTAGGGTGATGCATCTCCTGGCCTTTTTATCATGCATCCTATTCAACCAATGGTTGAACAAGTGGTCATATGGATGCAATCTCTGGTCAATCCAACTCTTCTTTCTAAGGGTGATGCATCTCCTAGACTTGTTTTCATGCATCCTATTCAAACAATGGTTGAAGAGGTGGTCATATCGATGCAATTTTTGGTCAATCCAACCCTTCCCTTGGAGGGTGATGCGTCCTTCACCCATTTCATTAGCATTTCTAGTAGTGCACCTTTTGAACAAGAGAGAATTTTAGTCTCCCCGAGTACTCTCCATTCAAGTACTGGAGAAGTTCCATTTGATTGAGATGGTCTTGTGGGGTATCCAATGCCTCCTCCTATGTCCTTTCAAGTAAGAGACATTATATGATATATCAAGGAGAAGGTAACCTCCGCTAGCACTTTATACTCCTCGAATTGGAGAGATTTTGGTTTTCCCAAGATTGTGTCAATTATTCATAAGATGTTGAAATTTCATAGAAGTCCAACATGGGAGCCTTGGCCTCCCTTGTAAAGAACCAAATATCAATATACCATAGAAAAACCTCAGAATGAGTACTCAATGCCTTGAAAAAGAGATAATTTCAGGTAACAAGCCTCCTCGAGGGGGCAACCTCCTTATACTCCACATAAATGTCCAAATACAAGATCATTCCAAATTAAAATGTCTCCTTGGTATATATAAGATACTAGGAGATACAATTACAAGTAATGGACTCAAGACGACATAAATAAAATAACATTACTAATGTAATATGCCCAAATTAAGGGGTAATGAGCCACTATTTAGGGATTAACATGCCCCTCCCCTTGACACAAGTGTTGTCCGCAAAACTTGAGTAACTATGGATGCTTTTGTATAAAATAATCATCTTCTCAAGTGGAATCTTCAGTCGGTAGTTTCCTCCATTTAATGAGATACTCTGAAATGGATTTATTCCTCAACTGGATTCTTGTGTTAGTGATGGCTTCAGGCTCCAATATGATTTTTCCTTCCTTTTCAAGTTCTAGAAATAAATTTTGAACTAGGATCTTGTCACATATAACCTTCTTTAAGAACGAAACATGAAAAACTCGGTGTACTCGTGAATATGTAGGAAAATCCAATTTGTATGCCATATACCAACCTTTTGCAACACCTTATAAGGGCCATAATACTTTGGTGATAATTTATTATCCTTCCTGGCTTGCTTGAGGGACATTTGTTTGTATGGTTGTAGTATTAAAAACACCCAATCCCCTACTTCAAAACTTATTTCACTACGATGTTGATCTACTTGTTGTTTCATGTGATTTTGTGCCATGGTCAGGTTGTCCTTTAATATTTGGAGAACTTGTTGTTGATGCTCGATGTGAGCTTCCACTGCTTGAACCTTAGATTTTTATTTTAGATAAGAAGTGATGGAAGGAGGGTGGTATCCATAGAGTTCCATAAATGGTGTAATTTTTGTTGCAGTATGAAAGGAAGTGTTATACCACCATTCTGCCAAGGTTAACCATTTGAACTATTGTGTTTATTTATCAGAGAAAAAGCAGTGAAGCTAGCCTTCTAGACATTTTTTCACTATCTCGGTTTATCCATCATATTGAGGATGATAGGATGTTCTATGAGCCAATCAAGTACCCAAACAAGAAAATAATTATGTCAAAAAATGTCCAGTGAAGATGGGATCTCTATCACTTACAATAATCTTTGGGATACCATGTAGCTTTTGAATTGTCTCCATGAATGCGGTGGCAACTGTACTGGCTTTGAAGGGATGAGAGAGTGCACAAAAGTGTGCATACTTGATGAGTCTATCAACAATCACCATGATGACACTCTTTCCTTCAAACTTTGGTAACCCTGTTATGAAATCCATGGAAACCTCTTTCCAACGCTGACTTGGGATGGATAATGGTTGTAAAAGACTTGGGGTCTTAATTATTTCCACCTTATTTTGTTCGAAAACCAAACATTCTGTGAAAAATATTTTGAACATCAGTTTTAAGGCCATCCCAATAATATTCCTTCTTGACCCTATGGTAGGATTTCAAAAATCTCGAGTGCCCTCCTACTAGAGAGGTGTGCAATTCCAATAGTACCTTTTGTTTGAGTTGGGAGTTTTTACATAAATATAAGTGATATTTGTACCATAGTGAATCATTTTTTCATGTAAATGTATCTGATGCACTGGAATCCTACTGCAACCTTTGAATGAGAGTCCACACTTTTTCATCATTTTTCCATTCATCCCTTACTTCTATTATCCAATCAAGTTGGATGATCGATATAACACAGAGAAAGGCCTCAACATATTCATCCTTTCTTGAAAGTGCATATGCCACAAAAATTTGCTTCCCTTTTTAATAGACAATTTCAAAATCATAACCCAATATATTGGTCACCCATTTTTGTTGTTCTTCTGAATATAGTCTTTGTTCCAAGAAGTATTTAAGACTATCATGATCTGTTTTGACCTTGAAGTTTCTACCTATTAGGTAATGATGTCATTTCTTCAATGCATGTAGTATTTCCATCATTTCCTTCTCATAAATGGGTTTGTGTAAGTATTTTCCCTTGAGTGGTTGACTTTCAAAATCTAGGGGCCTTCCTTCTTGCATTAGGACAACACCAATTCCATTTCCTGAGGCATCACATTCCATAATAAATCTTTTTGTGAAGTCTGGAGTGGTCAATATAGGAGCTTTGCACATCACCTCTTTAAGTTGTTCAAAATCTTTAGTTTCCTATGGAGTCCATGACAATGCATCCTTCTTAGTTAGTGTCATTCAAGGTGATGCTATTCTTCCATAGTGTTGAACAAACTTGCGATAGTAACCTATGAAACCCAAAAATCCTCTAAGATTCTTCAATGTTTTGGGAATCGGACAGTCCATCATGGGCTTAATCTTGTTAGGGTCTACTTTGACACCTTCATGAGACATAATATGACCCAAATACTCCACCTCCTTCACCCTAAAGAAACATTTGGATGGTTTGGAATATAGTTGTTTCTCCTTTAGTAGTTGTAGCACCTTGTCAACATGTCGCACATGATCCTCCGAAGACTTGCTATAGATTAATATTTCATCAAAAAATACTAACACAAATTTTCGAAGGAAGGGATTGAAAATGGAATTCATCAACCCTTGGAATGTGGAAGGTACATTTGTAAGGCCAAAAGGTGTGATCAAAAATTCGTAATGGCCTTCATGAATTTGGAACATTGTTTTTGGGATATCTTCATCCTTCATTTTAATTTGATGATACCTTGAACGAAGATCAAACTTTGTGAAATAAATTGCTCCATGTAGTTCATCTAAAAATTCATCAATTATGGGAATGGGAAACTTATCTTTAATAGTGATCTTGTTGAGCTCTCTATAATCCAGACACATATGCCATGAGCCATATTTCTTGAATACCATTACCATCGGTGCAGAGTAAGAACTTTGGCTAGGTCTAATAATTCCAACCTCTAACATTTCTTCAACCATGTTCTCAATTTCACTCTTGTGGGAATAAGGGTATATGTATGGCCTAATGCTAGGAGGAACACTCCCAAGAATTAGGTGAATATCATGATCATGATTTTGAATGGGTGGAAGACCTTGGGAATATCTTCAAATACTTTGGAATGATTATCAATGATAACTTGGAGATCTAGGGGAATACATGGCTTAGATGTTTGACATCTAGTGAGCATAGTTGTGAAATTACACCTTGATGCCCCTTTTTCAATAATTTTTTCATGCTATTGGAGCTTATCACCTTACTGAGTTTCCCTGCGATACCTCTTAACTCAATTTATTTTCCTTCCAATGAAAATTTCATGAAAATTTCTTGAAAATTAAAATCCATTGCTCCTAATGATTATAACCATTGGATTCCTAGAACGGAATCAACACCACACATGGGTATAGCAATCATTGGAATATTCATTACATATTTCCCCATAGTAAGATTGATCTTATTGCATTTTCCTGAGCAATTGATAGTTCCTCCATCTACAATCATTACTTGAAACTTTGGTCCTGGACATGCAAAGCAATTGAGATCTTTGGCTAATTTATAGTGAATGAAATTATGAGTACTACCAGAATCAATTAGGAATATTACCTTTTTCTTTTGGATATATCCTTCGATTTTGAGGGTTTGAGGAGTGCTAATTCCAGTGAATGCTTTACACGATATCGTGGGAGTCAACTCTTTAGAAGAAATCACGTCTACATTTTCATCTTGAGATGGTTCTTGTTCTTATTCCTCTTCACAATCTATGTAGAATAATTTATTCTCACCACACTTATGTCCCTTACTGTACTTGCTGTCATAATTAAAGGATAAACCTTTTTCTTTTTTTTTCCTCCAATTGTTGAGGTGTCAACCTGGTAGGTTGAGGTTTTTTAGAAGAAGGAACATTATTCTCTCAATAGATGTTAGGAGTGGTCCTTCTAGTATCCATAGCCATATTTTTACTTTCAACATTTCTTACCACCCTAAACGCATTCTCCAATGATTTGGGTTCCCAAAGGCGAACCTCATGTTGAATTTTATCCCTTAGAGTTCCTATGAATACAACAATCAAATGATCGTCTGGAATATATGTTACCATTAAATTCAATCTTTGAAAGTTCTCAATGTGCTCTGTAACTCAACCCTTTATCTTGAGATTTATCAATTGGCTAAAGAAGGTATTGCTCCTTGTATCCTCATAGTGTGCTATCATTTCTTCCATGAAAATTGTCCAAGTGACAAGTGATTTGCAAGAACAAATCCATCGATACCACAAAAATTCATTGGGTTCTAAATATAAAGAAGTAATATGTACCTTTTGTGTATGTGACACAATATGTAGATCAAATAATTGCTCCATCTAAAGTATCCATGTGATTGGGTCCTTGCCATCAAACTTCCTCATATCGATCTTAGGAAAGTGGTTGGTATTTAACCTAAAGTTAGAGTTTCTCCATTCTTGATTCATCTTCCTTGTGTCCTCATCATGAATTTCATGGGATACATTTTCACTTTCAGGTGTCCTCTCTATTAGGAAATTTTTCAATCCTTCCATGATCTCCCCATTTAAGCCATCCATATTAGTATTTATTGCCTCCAACTTACCTTCCGTTGAATCCATCATCTCTTGTAGTTCATATTTTGTTACTGCATTCTTTTGTAAATCATTTATGTCCCTACGCATTTCTTCACCTTCATCAAGAGTCCAAGTAGGGATTTACGGAGGCTTATTTGGTGTAGAAGTTCCCTTTTTTGGTGGCATGTTGTCCAAGTATCACTTTAAACCTTGATTTTGAGGTGGTTCTGCTATACAATCCTTCTTTTATTGTATCTCAAAAATTTTGGCATTTCTGGGTATGAAATTTTAATTTTTGTAGTTCTCTAATATTTTGTCTCTACAATGCCATAGGTTTGATCAAAATTGGATGTGCCAAGTAGAATTTATGGTAACTTCCCCACAACTTGCTGATTTTTGGCCTTCCCAAGAGATATCACTTGTATAGTATGCCCCACACAAAATAATTGGTATAAAATTATGAAACTTGTACCATAAATACTACAGAATGTACACTATCTAATGCAACCAGTCTCACTCAAATTGGATAATTATTGTTTTACCCAGAACACCTACTTGAGACTAGTCAATAGGACTAGTCAAATACCCTATCTTCCACAGGGTGTATCTACAAATGTAAGATGACCTAGAAGATGAAATTTTTATCACAGATAATGTAATAATTTATGTGAATATTGTCTGGATTTTAGGGTCTGAAACGTTACAAAAATGTTTTTATAGCGAAAATTACATGATGAATCAATTCAATATGATTACAGAACCCTATCTTACGCATGATGTATCTCCTAAAGTATAAGGATTAGGGAGCTGAAATTTTAACCCAACGTACCTTGATCTGTCTACTAAATATCCTCCAAAGGATTCCTTTTGAAACTTCTTAGAAACAAAGTTATAGAGAAAATTCGAATGTGTCTCAGATGTAGCAGCGAAACCCCAAGGCCTTGAGCTCTGATACAATATGTTAAGAACCAAATATCAATATAGCATAGAAAAACCTTGGAATGAGTACTCAACGCCTTGAAAAAGAGATAATTTCAGGTAATAAGCCTCTTCGAGGGGGAAACCTGCTTATACCCCACATAAATGTCCAAATACAAGATGATTCCAAATAAAAATGTCTCCTTGGTATACATAGGAGACTACGAGGTACATTTACAACTAATGGACTCAAGCCAACATAAATAAGATAAAATTACTAATGTAAGATGCCCCGATTAAGGGGTAATGAGCCACTATTTAGGGCTTAACATCCCCCATAACATGACGCCTAGAAATCGCTCAACGAGTCTAGTTTAAGCTCTTTTTCAACTCATCTAAAAAAAAAAATACTTCCGAGTGAATTTGTCTTGTTTAAGCTATTTTCCAACTTTGTTTCAAAAAGAGAAAAGATTTGTCGAGTGAACTTGTCTCTTTCACACTCGTAAATTGGATTTGAAAGGACATCTATTTGGTACAAGTTTATCCCTTTTTCAAGCCAAGTAGACTAAGATTACGAAAATAGATAGTTTTTGGCATTAAGTTGTGATTGCATATCATGCCCTTGCTTGAAATATTGAGCCTATTTTTGGTTCTCACTTTGCGTTATAAACCATTTTCCTAAGTATTTTTTCATCCTCAACCAAGCAAAGCCTTTTCTATATCCTTCGCAACTTGACATCCTATACCTAGGAGGGAAAATTCCCCCGAGTGTCCATCTCCCGCATGCACCTCCTTGCATTGAGCATAGGTATGATCCACTGTTGGAAGTAGTTTTTCTTACTTGCGACACTCGTTCCATCCTCTATATCATAACATTCATTTGACTATGAAAAAACTAAAAAAGATAGGCAGGAAGGGAATATTATCTTATATTGGCAGCAATTGTGTCGCCTTTGAACATAGCACAAAATTTTTGAGTCCACTTTTCATCATAATTTTGGGTCTATCATGGCCTTAGGAAGCTAAGTGCATTGGAGAGAGTTTACTGCCCCGACTGGTTACTCTTCCAATCCCTATGGAGAGTTTGATTGATGCCTCTTCCATCTCATGGTTTCATCATTGAGTCTATGTTGACCGAGTCTTCCATATGTCTCATGATCTTGTTCAAAGGATGTATATCAACCCATGTCATCCATTCCTCATAACTCTTGACTTTTCATGTCTGCCATACCCTCAGTTTGTCTCAAAATCATATGAATATGTAGTCCTATTGTGCACCCTAGTCCTAATTTCATCATTGGCAGGTAACCTTGAACCCGACAATTGACATTTCATTATTGGTCATTGACTGGGTGGTTTCCTTTGTGTTCGACATAAAGAAATTTATTCACACATTGGGATTCATGTAGTTTATTGGATGCCATTAGCCATATTGGTGGTTTCCTTTCCTTTGTTAGTGGTTTTCCTCATTGGATTCTATTCAAAGGGTCTTTTTTGTGTACCGCTTTCACCTGGCACATGCGAAAGATGCACAGGGTTGTTGGTTCATGAACATGTTCTTCATCTGATTGTTTCCAAATAATTAAACTCCTTATTTATACCTCATGCTGAATAATGAGAGATTCCTTAATGCTCTCCTTTTAGCGGGTCTCCATCCATCGAATTCAAATCATCTACTCTAGAGATGATACCTAGAATCTTATGAGTACCTAGAGGCTTGCAGTCAATAGTGGTAGGTTCTCTCGCCATCGGTAGTTGGGAATACATCAATATATCCTGATCGATGGATTCTTCAAGTGTTCGACCCCAACTCCTTTATTCACACTTGTAATAATGTACTTGGTGCCTTGATACCTACTTTCATCATTGGTAGGTTGTCTCGTGTTTGTTAACGGTATGCCTCGATGACTGGTAAACATCCACCTGGAGGAAGATATTGGTAGGGAATCGAAGGACTCCCCATACAAACATCAGTAGTTTGGGACATTGACTCAGAAACATTCAACACATTCTTCATTCTCATTGACAACATAAAAAATGAAAATGAGTTATTTATGGATGGTAATGATAGTTCCACACCCAAAGGTTGAGCGGAACTAACAATCAACAGACAAAATCGATTAACTGAAGCAACTATTGTGGATTGAACCACATTATTCATTTTGTTAGATATTTTAGGGGGAAGGATTCCTCTAGTGACAATTTTCAATGTGAAGGGTTGTAGGGACCCCTGACCTAGACACTTTTGAAGTTCCTTTCATTATAGCCCACTGAAGAGGGTGACTATCAACAAAGACTGACTCAAGAGCCATAATTTTCTCAAAAACTAGAGCTTCGACCCAATTTAACGTAGGATTGAATGGATGAGTGAAGTATTCAATTTCAATATCCAATATGGTTATAACATCCGTAGCAAAAGAATTATTTTCTATGGGTTCCATGTCTACAGTCTCGACTAGATCAGTGAGTAAAAAAGTGTTGGTTTGATCAATTCTACACCTTAAGGGAGGAGACAGTATTCACTTATAATTCTTCAAGAGGAAGATATTGAATTCTCCTTGATCAATGAGGAAGTTGATCAGCCACTTTGAGTTGTCAACTCTAGGTGACTACCTACACCTTCCTAAGAAATCTACAATTGCAAAACACATCACTAGAAAATCCCTTAAAGAAACAACAGTCACAAACAACCTTGCCAATATCCTGATTGAGGTGGATTAGGTATTGAGATCACAATAGTGAAAAATTAAGGAAAGGACCTTTTATACAAAGTCATGGGTTGATTAAGTCCTGTGAGCTAGTGAATGAAGGAGTGAGAAATATTTACCCAAACCTCCACTAACCATCCTTATCTAATGTGATCACCCCTACTTCATGGGGCACCCTCCAACAATAATGAAAAGTGTGATACAAATTATGCCTCATGTACCATGGGAAACCCCCCACATTCACCTCTGATATACCTAGGAAAAGAAACTAAGGTTACCAACTCACAATCAACGTCTGGGGGGTATAGTTGACAGTCGAGATCGAACGTATGGGGAGAGTAACTAAGCTCAAAGCCTCATAATTGCTTCCTCTAATGAAAGTAATGGCATTGACAGGACCACCAAAATACGATCTCTCCACTATGCTTAGTAAATCTTCAGAGAGGTTATCTCATTGTCTCTAGTTCATGACACCTCGTGTTTAACTCATGTGTTAGAGGATTTTCTTAGATATAATTATATGAAATTTTGTTTTTCACTCCCTATCTCAAACTCCTAAGTTTTTTTGTGGCCTTGGAGAAATTATCTCTCCAAAATAAACCAAGGCCCTAACATAGACTAGTTTGTTTACCCTAGGAAAATGAAAATGCATAATTGATTTTAGTTAGCATTCATTTTATAGCGGATATAGAAAAAATACTTAAGAACACAAATGCAAAATGCATTTATTCACTGAAAAATATGAATGTAAATAATGCGTCAGAATTAAACAAAAGAAAACTCTTTCTTTTTTATATGCAAATAATGCAACTTCTTCTTTTATATGAAATGCACTTATTGATGCAACTTTCAAATGCAATACAACTAAGAAGATTTTGGAATTATTTTCATCAAATCTATTGAAACAAAATATTGTTCTTTTTCAAGTATGGAAATGTAAACTAAAAATTGACAAGCCCTACAAAAAGAAGAAAGTAGACTATAAAAGTTTTTCTCTTCAGTGAAATAATGGTAAGCAGGTGAAGAAGAAAGACAAAATTTACCTTCGATTTTTTTTTTCTTGTTTAAAAAGTAAAAGGAATAAGAAATATTTGAAAACATTTTTTTCTCCTTAATACTAGCAAGAAACAACAAAAAGAAAATCCGAAAAGACTTCAGACCTATAAGGATTCATAAAAGACAACAATGAAAGAGAATCTTAGAAAAAATACCTTAGAAAGTAACTTCCCAAACTACCTCTAAAAATGAGAATGAACCAATAATGGGAAAGAAAAAATATCTTATGTTTTCTTTATATAATCCAAAACAAACTACCACAAAATAGTTTAAACTAGAACCTAGACACATGGCCAAGCAACCTCAAACCAAAAATATTTATTAAAAAAAACTTCTTAAGATGATGTATGTGACTGTATACACTAGAAAGTGTATGTATGTATGCAACTATGTCAACTACAACCCACATGTGTGCTCCAAAAACTTCAAGGAAAAGGGAAGGAAAAAAGACAACTGGTTCAAATGAAAAGGGAAAATACTTTGATGACTGTAACTTACTGACTCAAGTTCCAAGTAGTAGTTTAAGGTAAAACAAAGACAAACAAAATAAGAGAATACAAAACTAAATCCCAAAGAAGGCCCACTAGGGAAAGATCCCCAATATTATCAGTAGTTATTCTTTCGGGGAAAATCCCCTACATTATTTGGATATACTGCAACGTACCTATGACCATATGTAAAGTTCATTTAAAATAGAATACTAAAACAAGATAAATAACAAAATTTCATAATAATAACTAACTTATTGAAGAAGAAGAAAATCGAGTCACAAAGATCCCAATGTTTGGTGTTGTTCCCGATTGATAGAGTCCTTTCATTCCTTCCCAAGGGTTGCTCTGTAGCCTATAAAAACATTGAATGTGTATATCTATATGAAGAGGTAGTTATAGTAATAATTATCTGTTATTTAGATCTAAAATGATGTAAAAGGATGAAGCAATTAATATTCTAGTGAAATGTATATGAAAGCATTGTAAATGTGAACAATGATAACACACGATACTTTAAAGGAATGTGTTTTCTATATTATTAATGAAAAAAACAAAGTAGTTACAACATGTACCTACTTGATGTGGCACTATCCTATCAAAAGACATCCTATATTCCTCCACCATGAATCCTACTATAAGGATGTTCCTGACACTAAAGTCACCACAAGCCCAAAGAGAGTGTAGAAAGAAACTCTTGGCAAGAAAATGTTGGTGATCATAGGGAAACTGAAAACAAGGGTTTCCAGGTCAAGAGATCAGTAGAAACATGGATAAAATGGGCTTACAGATTTGATTGGAATAGTCGGATGAGTGTTTGCTTGAATGTGAAAAGTATACTATTACATTTATCCATGAGGCAAATGTTCCTTTTATGTGGCCTCTAATCAGTTAGAGACAATTGAGTATGGGAAAAAGGATCTAGAAAACCAACCAATCCCATAAATCATCATTATTTTGGAAATAATTATGTTTTTTTGAACATTTATTAGCATGTATGTGGGTGTCCCTTAAGCATCCCACGTGTACATGGGAAACATAGTTTTTAGGGCGCATAGATCCTTCAAAATTATATTTTTTAGAAGGTCAAGGAGGTATGGGGAATAGTTGTGTATAAGGAGGGTAGTGATAAGGCCAACAAGAGAATGAAAGCATTAGAGGCAACATTTGATGTTATAAAAGTGTCACTTCTTGCCTCTATCAACTACAAATTTATACTCCCTCCATGAGCTATCAAGGATGCTTCTATTACCAATTCTAGTCAGCCCATACTCGACTTAGATCACTCACGTGATCCAACAATATTCCACTCCTAAGGTTACTTTCAATTCAATCTCTAGGGGTCCCTCATAATTTTTATTTCTTCTCTTATTTGGATACTGGGTGAGGGATTATGGATCTACATTCATCATGCAATCTTCCCTCTTGATTCTAGTGCATATCCTCTTTTACTTGTTTTCCTCCTTGATTTTGACATTATTTTCTTTAGTATGGTCTAATTGACTTATGGAATATCACAAATCATCTAGCACCCCATTTTCGGTTTGACTTACTCAAAGTCGATGATGTTAACCACACTTGCTATTCTCATTTCTCTAGAAATTGATCCTAGGATTTGTGTGTATCATTACAATCAACTTTTAAGAATTCTTCCCACTCTTCATGCTTTTTATCCCAGATATAATTAGGTGGAGGTGTACTTAATAGAGTTCGGTATTCAAAAATGTCTCTGACTCCTTTATCTAGTAGAAATTTGTGCAACAAGGATGGAATAGTACAAAGGAAATAATCATGCATATTGGTGTAAAACTTTTCTTTAATAGTTTCAATTGATGATATCTCTTCAATGACTTGTTCTTCAATATAGTATTGGGAAATTCTTTCAAAACACTATTTTAAATTTTTTCAACCACCGTTGGTTATTTTTAGCATTAATTTTTCCTATAGATTTATTTTTTTCATTAGAAAGTCTATTAAGATATTCAAATAGTGATTTTGGAATGGTTTATAGGAATGATTCATGCATATTTGTAACGAACTATGCTTGATCTTCTGTCGGCGTCAATTGGTTTTTCCCTTGCATAATTTTTTATGTAGTTGTTAATATTACATTCCCACCACTAACGTATGTCTTCTAGGATTAACATGTATGCACTCATTACTTTACATATATAGGCTCAGAACTATCGACAACAGAACCAATGTTGTAATCTAGGGGAAAGTATGTGATTGTTACTAGTAGTTTATAAAATAGAGGAACATATATGATACAACAATATACACACACACACACACATATAGACATATATGGAAACATACACAAATTAGTTAGATAACCGACAATATGTAATTAATTATGTAGAACACCACAATATGTTTCCTCTATTACATAGTCAAATGTATACTTGTGTTTTAAATTAGATGGAAGTTACAACTTCCTATCTACCTTGGTTCATCGACCCAAATAGATATTCAACTAAATCATATAATCAACTTATATATTTGACTAACTTAGATTCAATTGACTATCAAGTCTAGTCAAGAGGGTTGACGATCCCCTACAATAGTGTGCATGCCTTCTTGGACTACTCCTATAACATCTAGAATCTGTCAATTAAAAAGAAACCAAAATTCTAGCTCTATCAGACACACAAAAAACACCCCTTCCTCATGATTAGCTATAATATTGGAAACCAACTTATATAGAATATTATACAGTGATATAGGTCCTAAATAATTGAAATTCAAAGGATTGGAACTATTCAAAATAAAATCTATGAACATGGAAATGATATCCCCTAAAATTCTACCCATAATTCTTGTTTCCTCAACAACATTTAGAATATCACCATATAGAATGCCAAAAAGTCATAGGTAGAACTCGAGATTCCACCCATATGGAGCTTGGCCCTTTGGTTTTAAACCTAGAAAGGTTCATTTTAATTTTTTCCTTGGTTATAAGATTCACAATGAAAACATTTTCTTTTTTATTGAAAAAATGAGGGAAACATCTTATTACCTACATCTATTATCCAATATTGTAACATCCCCTAGCCTAGATAAGGAACATTACGGTGTGGAATACACATAAAAAAAAAATCTTCTATTTAAATAAATTTCTTGTAGATTATAGTTACGAATTACATACATATTTAACTGTTGAATATTAACATTATTTAAATTCATAAATAGACATGAAAAGTAGCTAATAAAATCAATTACAACCACATATAATATTTCTCATACACACAGTTCATGCACAACAAATTAAAACATGAAATAAATTAGTAAACAAATAAAAAAAACTATCTTTTAAATTAGTTGTGCATCCAACTACATGGGATAGACATTCCACCCAACCATAGAATGTACACTCCAAATATCAAGATCCATTCACCCTCGAGATGAGGCTATTAATCCACAAAAAATGGTGGTCTCTCGTTGTCCACTCACAACTCATAAAAATCACAACCCATTGGTATTCTCCTACAAATATCTTGATTTTACACCAGGGCTCTTCCTTTTGACCTTCCCAACTGAAGGAATGTACCCCTTCACTAATATCAGTCCCTTAGGCATCCCATTCATTTATCAAGGTCTCTCTAGGAAAGTTAGCTAGGAATCTCTTAGTTGGGAGCTCCAAGGAACTCACTGCTTGGAAAAACTACCAACAATAACATCAAACACTTATTTTTTTTGTGCTACTCACTGAGGAGTTCACTCTTCAGGCCGAACATTAACCTGACTCTTCAATATTCAACTTCGAACTCTCCAAATATGCTCCAGCATGCTCTAAACATTTCCCTCCATGGTTTTTCCATTTCCAAGATCTCTTTATTGCTCCCTACTTGTTGCTCATGCCAAAAAAAGAATGTGTACAAATTGTTGTAGATACCCATAAAAATTTCCTCTCTTTTGTTTAATTTCTTGACTCACACACTTCCCCAAGTTGATTGTACTCAAACCCCAACTTCCCAATAACTATGGGATGTGCTCAATCTCACCCACCCTCTTACATGTATTCAATGATTGGCTTTGGGAACACTCAATCGGAAATTAGGAAGTTCATATACCAATATCAATTTCAGGAAAATTGGTTGAATTAATATGCATGGGTAACTCCCCCTTGGACCCCTCTTGGCCATTCTCTTAGACCCTCCCCTCTATTGTGTATTAATTCAGCCCCCATATATGTCAATGTCCTCTTATTAGGTGGAATCACATTTTGTTATTAAAAGAATTAAACAAAATTTGCATATACATCACCTTGGCTATAGACACACATTATATCTACATTAAGCATTAATTAAATTGGGGATTATATTGGAGTTGTTATGTTTCTCCTCCACTACAATTGTGTGTTGTCCTCGATGCACACAAGGTTGATATACATAAATGTGATTTACATCAAAATGCTTAGAAAAAAAAAATATGCACTTTCACAACTCCAAAAATAGCTCGAACCATACTCTGTTGTTCCTCTCAACTCGTCGACCCAAGGAATACACCATTCATTTATTAGGGATAATCCAAGGAATGTACCATTCATTTATCAAGATTAAACAAAGGATTGATCCATTCTCTTATCATTTTCCCCAAAAAATTTGGATAGGAATCTGAGATGTGGTTACAAAATTCTAGTTGCTCTAAATGGAGTCTTTGATTTTGTGGTTTTCAAAATTGTCAAAACTTTATAGGTATTTTCCCCACATGTTTTTTGCAAGCTTCCGTGTAGCATATTCAAGACTGTAGCAGATCCATTGCACCTTTACCAACCCTATGTATTTATTCCTAAGCACTTTGAACTTCTGGTGCAAGATGCGTACTTGTTCCACTTGGAAATCCCCTTTGTGCTCCACCTAGATCACATTCCAATCAATTATGTGGTTAGGGTTAGGAACATATTTCTTTAATAATGACACATGAAATACATTATGCACTCTCATGGATGTAACAAATTCTATCATGTATACCACTGACCCTATCTTTTGTAATATTTCAAAAGGCCTATAATATCTCAATGCCAACTTCGAGAAACTTCCTAATCTTAGCAAACTTTTTTTCTCCTTGACTTTTAAAAACACATGTTCATACACTTTAGAATCTATAAACACTATATTATTGTCTCCATAACTTCTCTGCCTATACTGTGAATCCTTTAAATTCTTCTTGACATTTTTCATTTTCTCTTCCATTTCCTTTAACAAATTTGTCCCAACAACTGTCCTATCTACTAGATTATCCAAACTCATTGGTGTTTTACACTTTTTTCCATACAATGCTCAAATGGACTCATTTTCAATGCGGCATGATACCCATTATTGTATGCAAATTCTACTAAGTGGGTAAAATCCTCCCACTTTTATTTTTGATCCATCACATACATTCTGAGCATGTCCTCAGTTATCCTGTCAGTCCTCTTTGTTTTTCCATATTACACTAGGTGATACGATCTACTGAGATTTAATTTTGTCCCAAATAATTTTAACAAAACCTTCCAAAAATTTGAAGTAAACTTCGGATAAATGTCTAAAACTATTTCCTTAGGGAGCCCATGTAGCTTGGAAACTTTTTTCATGTATATTTCTGCAATATTTGTGGCCTTGTGTGTTGTCTTCACCGGAATAAAATGTACTTACTTGGTTAATTTATCCACCACCACCATGATGGAATCATACTGCTTCATTGTTCTGGGAAACTTTGTAATAAAATCTACCATGACCACTTCCCACTTCCATTATGGAATGGAAAACAATTGTAGAAGACTTGTTGGATTCCTATGTTCAGTCTTCACTTTCTAACACTCTATACATATGGCTATGTAATTAGCCACTTTCTTCTTCACTCCTCACCAAAAATATTGGATTCTTACAACTACATTTGTCTTATGATATCTTGGGTGCCCGACATATGACACATTATGCATTTCCTTCAAAACTACATTTTTAATCTCACTGTAATTTGACAAATATACTTTGCCTTTGTACATGAGAAATCTATCTTCTTTTAGATCATAATAATTGAATTTATTCTTAAAATTACCTTTCTATAATATCTATTTTATTTTGAGATATTGTTGATATGAATTTGTAGGGAAATAATTTTGTCTCTCAGATTAGTCTTGTACATGCTAATGGTTGCAATGTGCATTTCATGAGATCTCCTACTGAGTGCATCACCCACTTGATTCTCCCTACCTTTTATATTATTAATTTAAAATTCATACTCACTAAGAAATTTGATCCATCTAGTTTGTATAGTATTTAGTGTTAGTTGGAAAAACAAATGCTTCAAAATATAGTGGTCTATCCTTAGCTCAAATTTCCTCCCCACGAGATAATGTCTCCACATTTTTAATTCATGTACAATTTCTACTAACTCTAGATCATGGGTAGCCTAATTTATTTCATGTTATTTTAGTTTTCTCTACTCATAGCATACAAAATAATCCTTTTGACTGAGAACTCGACCAATCCCTTCCTTGCATGCATATGTGCACACTACAAAGTCTTCATCTGGATTTTCAATCTTCAAGATTGGTGCACTTGTCAAGATTTCCAATAGTTGTTGAAATCTCTCTCACACTTGGAAGTCCATTCAAAATTCATTGCCTTATTTTTCAAATAACTGATTGGGATTCCAATCTTTGAGCACTCTTTTGTGAATCTTTGGTAATAACTAGCAATACCCATGAATGATTTGACCTATGTCATATTTCTTGGTTTTGGCCATCCTATAATGACCTCTATCTTTTCAAGATCCAGTGCTATCCCTTCTGCTGAAATTATATGCCCCATGTAGTGAATCTTATTTTGATAAAATATGCACTTAGCTTATCATACAATTTGTGCTCTCTTAAAACCTGCAACACCATTCTCAAATATTGTTCATGTTCCTCTTCTGACTTAGAGTATACAAGTATGTCATCTACGAACACAATTAAAAACTTGTCTAGGTATTACCTAAACACTCCATTCATCGGGAACTTAAAAATAATTTGGGTATTTGATAGTCCAAATTGTACTACCGTGAATTCTTAATGCACATATATTTTCTTCAATGCTTTCTTGATGATGTCTTCTTCCTTTATCCTTGTTTGATGATAACCTTATCTCAGGTCAATATTTGAAAATCTTCTTGCACCTTTCAGCTAATCAAATAAGTCATCAATTATTGGCAAAGGATATTTGTTCATTATGGTGACTTTATTCAGTTGTCTTAAATCAATACAAAGCCTTAAGGTTTCATTTTTATTCATCACGAAAAACAATAGGGGCTCTCCAAGGTGATGCACTTGGGTGTATGTACCCCTTCTTTAACAATTATTCAAGTTGCATATGCAACTCCTTTAACTCTGGTGTGCCCATGCTACCTCTTTCCTAGCACCAAATCAATAGAAAAATCAATGTCTCTCTTTGGTGGAAATCCTAAGATTTCCCTAAAAACATATTCAAAAACCTTTAAGAATAGATGGTATTCAATGCTTGACACTTTATATTTGGATACATATTCCATTTGGGCTACAAAAATTTGGCATCCCTTCCTGAAACTCTTTTTTGACTGAATAGCTAAAATCTCTCTAACAATTGAAACTCTTGGAATTCCTTGAATCTTCTCTTTCTTCCCTTCTTCTATCCATTTAACCATCAATGTATCATTGTTTATTTTTACCATGGTTAAAAAAATGGATTTAGCAAAAGTTAAACTAGAGGTCTCTGTAATGTAGTTTATGGTATTGATTCATTGTCTGTTGACTGTTTGTTGGATTTATTTACTGTAAGAATTTGCTAAGTAAAATATAATATGAGTTGTCGTTTAAATATTTGATAGGCAAAATTAATATATGATATCTTTGTCATTCCATATATGAAATCGCAGTGTGTAATAAATGATATAACGAAATTAATGGAAACATATATATAATGAGAATAAATATCACAGAGTGTAAGATATGATAAATACGAAATAAGAAATTGTTGGGCGAATAAGATATTACTGTCTTATTAAAGGTATAGTGTAACTATATAGTTTTTGGCCCTTGAACAAGTTTTGAGGATCCTTGGTCATTTTTTACCATTTTGGGACTTCAATAAGCTATTGAAGGTGGAGCGCAAATCAAAGTGGAGATCGTGGGATCTCGGCCCTATTTTAGGGTTTTTTGGGTGTTGGTCTTATGTAATGGGTATGGCGATGTCGGCCCATGGGTTTACCCATGCTTAGGCCTATTTTTTAATGTATAAATAAGTATCTAGGCAATGTAATAAGAGGCCAGTGTGCTAAGTGCTAAGTGGTAATTGCTAAGTGCAAGTAGTAACTGTAATTGCTTTATGCATACTATGGGAGGCTTGCAGAGCTAAGTGCAAGTGATTGTAAGAGACTGTGGAAGGCTTTGTGTTGTAACTCAAGGAAGGAGGATCTAGCGAGGTACACAGATATCATATCCTCTGCAGAGTTGATTTTGAGGCTTTGTACATGTAGATAATTGACCGAAGATAATAAAGAAGATGAATATTTGGTGGACGTAGCCCTAGGGTGGGGGTGAACCACGTATACCCTGTGTTGTGAATGCTTTGTTCTTTTTGGTTGTTATTTTGTTTATGCGATTCAATGCTTTGTGTGATGTTAGATTATAGATGAATCTAATATGATATCTTAGTGCTGAATAATGTAAATGAATGCTATATCTGATCTATGTTGGTATGCTTAGTGCTTGAGTTTATTGAATCTATGTGAATACTGCATTGATCTATTGTTAGGGTTTAGCTGCACTGTGAACTAAGGCTAAATATTAATGAACTGTAAGTACTAAGTGATCTGTTAAGGTGTTACAACAATAGATTTGTGTCCCAGCTAAGGTTGCAAACACTGGATTCTTGCAACCACCCCTACCTCTACCTTAGGTGATACTTCATCTACTTCGCAAGTGTTTCTAAAAGGTCCTATAGTTAGGGTTTTTTTGGTGTGTTGTTGTAGCATTGAACCCTGGGTCTACCCCTGTGCCAAAAAATGGTTCCATTGTCAGGACCTGAAATTGTGATTGTTAGGATCTGAAGAAGAAGAAGTTTTGTGCAAAGATCTGACCTAAAACTGTGATTGTTGGGAACTAAGGAAGAAGAAGCTTTGTGCAAAGATCTGACCTAAAACTATGAAAGATTCATGCATAGATCTATTTCCCTGGTGCATAGTACTCTACTTGGATTGTGAATCTCTGTGCTAAGAAGAGAAGTCTGATCTGAAGAAAAGAGGTAAGATATAAACGCTTTGTGCTCTGAAAGAGGTAAGAATAGTGAAAATTTTAAGATTTGAAATCTTTGTGCTTTGAGAAAAGATAAGTGGAAATTTTTGTCTCAAGAATATGGATCTAGGTATGTTTGATAAATTTTATCCTAGCCTGAAAACTAGGGCACAACTAGAAGAAACAAGATTTGATATGACTAGATCTGATAAGAATAGTGAAAGATATGTTATTCCTATGCATAGAAAGAATGTTTGGAATAACAAATGGATGCAGGATCCTAGAAAGAATTTTTTGCAGGTTAGCTACCATGATCCTAGTGAGTAGTATAGGAAAGGATGGGGATCATTTAAGAGAAAGAGAGGATTAACTCTTTGTTACAGTTGCATAAGACTGGGACATCTGGCTAAGGAATACCCTGGTAGAATACCCAGTTTTCTTTGTTGTAAAGCTATGGATCATGAAGTTTTGGATTTCCCTAGAATGATTGCTAAGGTTGAAAGAATGAATATGAGACAAGAAAACCCTGAGGAAGGTCAAGAAACTAAGATCATGGAAGAACCCTAGAAAGAATCAGAGACTGTACTATTGCAAATGAAAGAAACCCTAAATGATCACAAATATATCAACTTACCAAAGATATTCAAAGAAAAATAATGCATAGAAACAAGAATAGGAGACTTTGACATTAACTGTGTTCTAGATGAGGAAACACAAGTGAATATCATGACAGAAAGAACTTGGGAAATTTTAGGAAATCCTGCTATGATTCCTTCATTGGGAGGAATAGGATTATTTAGAGGAAAGTTGATAACCCTATGTGGAAGACTTACCTAGATATCTATGAGTGCTCATGGAACCTCGACAGAAGAAGATTTTGAGGTTGTTAAATTTATTGAGAAAAACGCCCCATTTTCTATGTTACTAGTAAAACCTTGGATCGAAAAGGATCAAACCAGAAGAAAAGAAGAGGAAGTCTTAGAGAAGAAGAAGAAAAAAATTAAAATATTTCATGACTAGGAGGATCTCACATTTGATTGAAGAAAAGGAAAACAGGTCAAAGTTATTCAGGAACAAAAACTTGGATGTTGAAGTTGAAAGGACACATGAGTACTTGAGACACCTATCTGTACAAGAAAGTAGAGAACCTACACCAGACAAAGAAGAAATATTTCCCTTGAACCCTAGTAAAGACCATCAACAATGCAAAGTTACTATGCCTAGAGAAGATCAGAATTAGAATGGAAAGAGGAATATTGAGTCGAAGATCACCGGGAAGAAGGCTAGAAAGCTCAATAAGAAGAAAGAAAAGATAGAGAAGTTACAAAAAGTTCTAGAAGGAACTGCGTCGAAGGAAGGATTTGAAAATTTGAACTTTGCAGGGATATCGGTACAACACAGCATGGAACTCCACCATGGCAAAGTAATATGACCGTTGGAGGAATTATAACCATTAGCTCGATGACCCAAATGGTTAGTACAATAGTTATGATCAAAAAGCTCGCTATCAGACCATTGGGACCACACCATAACGTACAGAACTACATTAATGAAGGCTTCTCACCCATTGGAAAGATCTATTACCCAGTTGTCTACTTATTCCATCAAGCCTTGCATCAAGAAAAAAAATTTCACTCGTGATTATCTAATCTCACAAACTAGTTGATTTCACATAGTGATCATTGAGCTATCACCATCCATCCCGTTGCACTGAGTAGTTTCTCTTCAACCTGAGATAGTCAGCCACGAGCATGTATGTCCGAAGAACTTAACACAGTTGAAGAGTATGTGAAGGAGATAATCATCGACCTCATTATTGAAAGAATAATGTATGTGGGTGTACAATATTCATCAATGAGAGGAGTGCAAGCCTCCTCGTCGATTTCTCGCACATCTGGAACATCTCGAGCTATGACTAAGAAAATAAAAAATCATAGAGATGACTTGGTGAATGTGAAGTTATTAACATCCATCCTACCTAAGTACATCCCACCCTTATCCAGTGTAGTGTGTCACGACAGTGTCCCGAGGGACTTCGACTACACTTTCATCACTGCGTCTCTCCCAAAGGGGATACGTGCAATCAGATCACAACTAGAGAGGATTCCAACCTTGAAGATTAGCGACTATAACCTGGGAGACCATAAGAGCTATGGCATGCTCTCACCTCACAAATATCTGACCAAGAACAAGGGAAGGAAGACGAAGATCATCCCTCATCCGTGGACCATGAACCTCGTGCAGTCCACCCTTTTGAATGTAATGAAGATTCCACATTTTGGAAGGCACCAAGAGGTTAACGCTTGCATTAAGCTCCTGCTGTCATGATTCCATGGGAAATATCTGTGGTTGGATAAACGTATCACTATCTATCTGGTGCTAATCCATAGGATCACCAGACTGAGCATGTAGGCACCAAACCCACAAGACTTCTACTCAAGAAAAGCTATAGACTGTGCCTTGGCACAGATGATTAAAGAAACATATGATGATGTTGAGAAGGGGGTGCGAGGCTATAAGGTATCCTCCATCCATAATGGCGTAGTGCACTTAGCATGCCAATTAATTGCAGGAAAGCTAGTAAGAAATAACAGACCCACGCAGGTTACAATCTTTGTCGTTGACCTCGTTGGGAAATGTGTGGAAGGCCTACATATGAACTGGGCAAAGTACCTAGTTAACCAACTCGAATTGGATTTCCATGAAGCTCAGGATCAGGGCTATGAGTTTCACTTCAACTGGCTCCCGATCCTCATCGCATTTACTGCTTGGGATATGCTGGAAGGTGTGACCTTCCCTGAGATCGATCCATTCGAGCCGCTCACTGTGAAGTTCACCACGCTCTGGTATTCTAGCGATATGGGAAAGTAGTGGAAGTCATATGCAATATTTCATACTTATTGCCTGCAACTTAGGAGGGTTATTGGTTCCTTCCCTCATATGGCATAGAACACCCTGGACAGGTTTAGGCCTCTTATGAAGTTCCACGCAGATAGGAATTTTATTTACATTACTGCGCACGTAGATGAAAGAAAAGAAGAACTTAAGTACTACTACAAGCTCACTATAGAGGACTTGGAAGAAATCATTAAAGATTGGCCTGCAAAACTCCTTATCCCTGTTGACCCTGTAGAGCTATCTAACCCATACCTCATTGGAAACCCAGTGGTTACTCGTGAAGAGTATGATGCCCCAAGCAACAATAGGAAGAAGAAGAAGCAAGATGTACATGAAGTACACAACTCATTAGAAGAGATCGCATCGAAGTCACCTAGCAGAGGAGGTGATGACGAAGTGAACAAAGAGGGAAAAGAACAAAAAGAAGATAAGCAAGGCGAGGTAACACTGCCACAAAACCTCCCTAATGACACCGATCCATCCAAGAAAAGGAAGTTCCCCCCCATGAAACCTTCATCGCGGAGGAAGTACAAATCCAATAAGCCAAAGATGCAGAGTGTACTCACAGTCGATGACCTCGAATTCATTATTTCAGCTATAGGAGATGCCTGAGAAGAGATTTTTCAAAGAAATGAAGAAAAACAAGAAGCCATGTACAATAGAATTGAAGCATAACTAAGAGGTGTACATCAAGCCATTTATTCGAGCCATGCAGTGTACATTGTGCCACCACCCTCAAAAGAAACAGAGTTGGGAGATTATCCTGCCCAACTTTGTAGACTAGTTGATGTGACTGAAGCACAAGATGAGAAAGAATAGGTCATAGTGGCCCTGAAACAAGAACAGGAGGAATTTCGAGAGAAATGAGGAATTTCTAGAGCAACGCAATATTGCGCAACATGAGAAGGACTCCCTTGAAGCAAAGTTCGAAGAAGAGGGAGCACAGATCCAACGTGAGAAAGAAAATATACTCACAGAGCAAGTCGAAGTAAAACAAGCAGTCAACAGAGCACTTCGCTCTATAATAGGCTTGGAGCAGAAGGAGGAAGAACCAGTAGAAAAACAAGTAGCGTAGCTCGCAGAAACCATCTAGCAGCTTCAGCAGAGAATCATAGATCTCGAGCTAAGAACAGTGCCCAATACTCTGCAGGATGTGCGAGATCAAAGAGAAGAGACTGCTCGAGGCACAGTTGAAAGAATCAAGGGCCTCACCATGGAATGTAAACAATTGAGTGATCACAGTGCCGAAACTTATGAGAAACTCACTCTGGATCCTGAATTGAAGGCACTGGAGTCACAGCTCCCAGAAGCGAAGCAACAAGTAGAAACAATACAGGTGCAATTCAAGCCCCTGTCAGCCATTGAGAGGATGAAGAGATCCTAAGAATAGTGCATTGCCCAGTAGTAGGTCCACACAATTAATAGCATAGTCATGGAAGTAACTCAGAGTCTCCAGCCAATACAAAATGAGGATTACCAACTATTCGCAGAGATTGAACGTTAAGGACCAAAACTGGAGCAAGTCATCATTGCAGTTGAATAATGCTTAGAGGGACCTGTCAATGAAGAAGCAACCCAAGAGTTTGCTAAGAATGAGATTGTGGCACAAAAATAGGTGAAAGCCGTTCGAGCAAAGCTCAAGGCTTTTGAGGCAGAGCTACCTAGATCAAAGTGAATCGGGATGAGTCACGGGTGAGTGTTGGGGTCTTGTTGTCTCTTGACCAAGTTTCGAGAATCCTTGGTCATTTTTTATCATTTTGGGACTTCGAAAGGTTGTCAAAGGTGGATCACAAATTGAAGTGGAGATCGTGGGATATTGCCCCCTTTTTAGGGTTTTTTGGGTTTTGGGCTTATGTAATGGGTATAGGGATGTCGGCTCATGGGTTTATCCATGATTAGAACTATTTGGTAATGTATAAATAAGTAGTTAGGTGATGTAAGAAGAGGCCAGTGTGCTAAGTGCTAAGTGGTAATTTCTAAGTTCAAGTACTAACTACAATTTCTTTGTGCATACTATGGGAGGCTTGCAGAGCTAAGTGCAAGTGATTGTAAGAGACTGTGAAAGGATTTGTGTTGTAACTCAAGGAAGGATGATATAGAGAGGTGCGTGGATCTCCTGTCCTCTGTGGAGCTAATTTTGAGGCTTTGTGCATGTAGTTGATTGACCAAAGGTAATAAAGAAGACGAAGAGTTGGTGGACGTAACCCCAGGGTGGGGGTGAACCACGTATATCCTATGTTGTGAATGCTTTGTGATTTTTGGTTGTTCTTTTATTTATGTGATTCAATGCTTAGTGCGATGTTCAATGATAGATGAATCTAATATGATCTCTTAGTGCCAAATAATGTGAATGAATGCTATATCTGATCTCTGTTGGTATGCTTAGTGCTTGAGTTTATTGAATCTATGTGAATACTACGCTAATTTGTTGTTAGGGTTTAGTTGTGCTGTGAAGTAAGGTTGAATATTAACAATACTAAGTGCTTTGTTAAGGTGTTACAATCATAGATCTGTGTCCCAGCTAAGGTTTCAAACACTGGAGTCCTGCAACCACCCGTGCCTCTACCTCAAGTGAGACTTCATCTTCTTCGAAGGTGTTGGTGAAAGGGTCGGTAGTTAGGGTTTTGTTGGTGCATTGTTGGTTCCTTGAACCCTGGGTCTGCTCTTGTGCCAACAATAGTGTAATATAAAATGCACAGTGCGAAAGAAATCCAAAAATCTATCAGTTTAGCTATCAAGTTCACTGTCAATACTCAAGATTTCGTTGCCGGAAATCAAAGGAATCATTGTACATTAATCAATGTGGAGTTATAGCTGCTCCTTTTAATGCTACAAATGTCATTCAGAAATAATTATAATAAATGTCAATATTTTCATGCAATATCAGACCATCAAGATTACTGTCAAATCAATCATTATCTATTATTGTCACTGCCATTAATACTATACTATTATCCCTTGATAAATGAAAGTCAAGACTTGATTGTTGTCTAAAAGAGAAAACGTTGAATTTGTTATGGCAATCCATCACCAGAATCACTATACCCTACAATAAATACATATAAATTGTTGTCCCAAGCATATCCATGAAATACATATGAATTCACTGCCACTAAAATGTTGTCAATCAATTCGCTAGGTTTACCATTCAAAATTCGTTGAGTTTTATTAATGACAAATCGCTGAGTTTTATCCTCAAATCGTTGGGTTTCATCAATGAAAATTTGTTGAGTTCTATCATTAAAATGCGCTCAGTTTTATCAATGAAAATTGCAGTCAATAAAAGGTAAAGAAAATACGTTGTCTAGATATTATAATTCTCGGTCGCACATTAACTTTAATATCTCATAAAATCACTATGATACTAAAAATAAAAGTTGTGCTAACCATTAATAAAATCATTGTGCTTGATCACTATATCCATTTAACCATCACTGTATCGTTGTTTATTTTTACCATGGTTAACAAAAATGGATTTAGCAAAAGTTAAACTATAGGTCTCTATCATGTAGGTTATGGTATTGATTCGTTATCTGTTGACTGTTTGCTGGATTTATTTGTTGTAAGAATTTGCTAAGTAAAATATAATATGAGTTGTCGTTTAAATATCTGATAGGAATAATTAATATATGATATATCTATCATTCCATATATGAAATCACAGTGTGTAATATATGATATAACGATATTAGTGTAAACATATATATATATATATATATATATATATATATATATATATATATATATATATATATATATATATATATATATATATATATTGAGAATAAATATCGCAGAGTGTAAGATATGATAAATACGAAATAAGAAATTGTTGGGCTAATAAGATATTACTATCTTATTAAAGGTATAGTGTAACTATACAGTGTAATATAAAATGCACAGTGTAAAAGAATTCCAAAAAGATATCAGTTTAGCTATCAATTTCACTGTCCATACTCAAGATTTCACTGCCAACAATCAAAGGAACCATTTCCATTAATCAATGCAAAGTTACAGTTTCTCCTTATAATGCTACAAATTTCGTTTAGAAATAATTATAATAACTATCAATGCTGTCATGCAATGTCAGACCATCAAGATTACTATAAAATCAATCACTATCTATTATTGTCACTACCATTAATATTATATCCTTATCCCTTGATAAACGAAAGTCTAGACTTGATTGTTGTCTAAAAGAGAAAACATTGACTATGTTATGGCAATCCATCACCAGAATCGCTATACCCTACAATAAATACATATAAATCATTGTCCTAAGCATATCCACAAAATACATATGAATTTGTTGCCACTAAAATGTTGCTAATCAATTTGTTGGGTTTACCATTCAAAATTCGTTGTGTTTTATTAATGACAAATCATTGAGTTTTATCCTCAAATCGTTGGGTTTCATCAATGAAAATTTGTTGAGTTTTATCATTAAAAGGTACTGAGTTTTATCAATGAAAATCATAGTCAATAAAAGGTAAAGAAAACGTGTTTTCATGAAGAATCAAATCTCAGTTAAAGTATAGGAAAAACATTGTCCAATCCCAATTTTAAAGTGTATAAATCACTGTTGTTTAATAAAATAATATCGTTGTGCAATAGAGGGTAAATTTGCAGTCTAAAATGTATAAACTAAGGGTAAATTTGCAGACTAAAATTTGCCATCAAAAAGTAATAATTTGCAGAAGGAAATCCCAGACCAGATGGATTAAAGACGCAGAGAAATTCACTAGGAAATGCATTAAAAACGCAGAGTTAATTCGCCAGGAAATCTAGATGCAAAAATTCATGCAAAGTGTCATGAATGCGTAAGGGAAAGGCTGTGGAGTTTTCCACGAAAATGGTGGTGGATAAGTTGGGTAAAATTGTTGGTTGTGGAGCCTGATTATCTTCCCGATTCAAAGGTATTTTGTTTTCAGCTGTGTTTATACCCGATGAAGTATGTACACTCTTCCAAATGGGGGAGTGTGATGCAGGAGCATCGCTCACTCATCAAGCGAGCCAGCGCGTGGAGTAGGAAAAGACAGCTGGGCAAGCCAGAAATCTTCTTTTTGAATTTCACCTTGATGTGGTTGTGCCAAGCATTAAGCATTAAAGAGTTAATGTAATGAAGCGCACTTGTATTGTATAATAGATAGGAAGGCATTTATTAAATTTAATGTTGTTAGATAGGAATTAATTGTAGATTTGATAGCTTCAGATTTCGAGAGGGAAAACGGAATATAGGCACCCTCCTTTGTATCATTGTAGGAGAGAGGATCATCATTCATTCAGGAGAAAGAAGAGAAGAGCAGAGAACTTGTGCAGAACACCCATGTACAGATTGGATTAATAGAAGAGTCTTTGATTCAACTTCATGGTTTGTGTTATGTCTCTGTGTTGATACTATGCTCATGTATGTTTTTTCTTTCTGTCATGCGTTTACTTTGATATGTTGCTTGTGAGATTTCATAGTTGAATTGAAATCTGTGAGAGAGAGGAGAATGAGTTCCAATTGTTTCTCTGTCTGAGCCAGGAGATTCCTGCATAGAGTGCAGTGGAATTCATCCGCATAGAGTGCGTTGATGAGGCTCAGTAGTTAGACTCTTATTCTCATCTGCCCAGAAGTTGAATTGGGTTATTAGAGCCATGCAAGAGAAGTGCAGGTCCAGGGTGGAGTCTCAGTAGTTTGTCTGAGAAAAGGAAGGTAGAGACTGTTGTTGCTGTAGGCGTACAGATTCTGGAAGACTCAACACTTCGAGAGTTGTTGAGGTCGGGCACAAGGAGTGTGCAGGCATCCCTATGAAGGAGTGGGAGAAATTAAGCTCAGGAGGGTTAGTTCCTTTCGTCAACATAGTGGGAACAGACCCAGGTGAGACTAGAATAGCAACGGAGCTTTGGGACAGAAGAAATCCCTAAGGCGGAGAATTGACAGTCAGGATTCGTAAGCGAGGCTCACGAAATCCCACGGATCGTTGGATCGTGGAGAAGATGCATGGAAGTTAAACTATAGGCGCAGGAAGGATCAAAGCCCATCGGGGTTCGGCATTCGGCGTTTGACGAGGTGAGACTCAGACTCGTTGAAATCGCGAGTCGTGAATTCACGAATTAACCGGAGCCGTCAATTTCTGCGGGACAGGTGGCACGCGATCCCGAAAGGTCGGGATTTGGCGTTCGGGGTTTTTGACATCACGAAACACTTGCATCGTGGATCCACGATCCATGAAATCCCGAAGGGGACGTGGCAGTGTGGGACCTCGGAGGATAGTGGAGTACATGTGTCACCGTATCGGGAAATCGACACATCGGGCCTCGAGGACTGTAAGTTCAAGTAGTTGACATCGCGGGTAGCGATATCCAGAAAGGGAAATCCCCGACAGGCATGTGAACGTTGACCCGTTGACCCATCGGGGTTCGGGGTTTTGTATGGCATAAGAATCGTGCATGCGTGTTTCGCGAACTCGCGAAACCTGATCTCTCAAGAAGCAAAGGGGAGATCGTCGAAAGGAGATAGTTGTGGGTATTGAGAACTCCCGAGAGGAGTAGGAAGAGTCTCTGACTCTTTGGGCCCGTGTAAAGGAAGGTCCTGGTGAGAGCGGCTGCTACCGAGAGCGGTTGCGCCAGAGTGGTATCAGAGTCGGAGAAGAGTTCTCTTTGTTCCGGTAGTAGAGAGAAGCAGATTTCATCATGCCACCCAGAAGAGAGAGGCAGTCACCTGATCGAGAAGACAGGGATGCCCGAAGGAGGGGTAGGCCAACAGGGAATCCAGAGATGGAACGACAGATATGAGATCTCAGGGTGAGACTTGAAGAGATGGAAACAACTCAGTGACGTGGAGTCGGCGCTGGAGAGTTTAGTGATTCCGAGGTGGAAGAGGAAGCTGGACATGATACCGAAGAAGTCACAGCAGAGGACGCATCAACAGAGAGGTTGATTAGAGCCATCGCCAGGATGAACTCAAAGACAAAGATGGACATTCCCGTCTATGAGGGGAGTCTAAATGCAGAAGAGTTTTTGGATTGGATCCGAGCACTCGACACCTACTTCGATTATGAAGATATCGAAGAGGACAAGAAGGTAAGGCACGCTGTCACGAAGTTGAAGGGACATGCAGCCTTATGGTGGGACGAGCTACAAGTAGACAGACGTTCCAAGGGAAAACAGAAAATGAAGAGTTGGGATAGGATGATCGCTAAGATGAAAGCGAAGTTCATCCCGAGAGATTACCAGATCACTCTGTTCAGGCGGATGCAGAACCTGAGACAGAAGTTGATGACGGTGAAGGAGTACACCGAGGAGTTTTACAAGCTCAATATTCGAGCAGGTCATCGAGAGAGCGATGATGAAAAGGTGGCCAGATACCTGAATGGGTTGAGGTATGACATTCAGGATTAATTGAGCATGGTTACCATCCGAACAGTTGAGGATGCGTACCAGATGGCTCTGAAAGCCGAAGAGAAGCTGAGCCGCAAGCAGGGACAGCGAGGGCGAGGCAGGAGTTAGCCCAGAGACAAGGCAATTGCCCAAGATAGAACTCAGAAGCCCAAGGAGGAATGGCAGAGACCTCAGGGAAAGGTTGAGAGAGGTGGAACCTCACAACAGAGGCAGCCATATGTTGAGCCGAGGAGGCAACAGACTGATCAGCGAGGTGATTATGCTGATGAAAACACTCTTCCGCATACCAGAGGTCGAGGCAGAGGAATAGGAGGAATTATCACATGTTTTACATGTGGAAAAGATGGACATAAAGCCATGGAATGTCCAGACAGGAATATGGATAGAGGAGAAACTCACATCACTGAGGCGCGGAGGCATGATGCTGAGAACGAAGATGTAGACAGTGGAAGATCGCTTGGGATGCATAAAGTTCTCTTAGCACCCGAGAAGGAGGTGGAGAATGCAGTGCAAAGGAGCAGACTATTCAGAACGGCTTGCACAGCCAAGGACAAGAAATGCAAGGTCATAGTTGACAGTGGGAGCACAGATAATCTCGTTTCGACCAAGATGGTGGAAAAGTTGGAGCTCGAAACAACTAAGAACCCGAGCCCGTATAAAGTCTCGTGGTTACAGAAAGGACACCAGGTAAGTGTCACTAAACAATGCTTAGTTAAATTCAAGATTGGGAATTATCATGATGAGATTTTGTGTGATGTCATTCCCATGGACGTATGTCACATATTACTGGGTAGACTGTGGCAGTATGATAGGAATGTTGTTCACGATGGAAGGATGAACACATACACATTGGAGAAGGATGGGAGGTTACATAAATTGCTTCCTATAAAATATAAAGAAGTGAAGCCGGAGGTAAACATCACCATACTTCTCATGAGTGGGAAAGAGCTTCTCACAGAGATGGAAAAGAACGAAGATCCACAATTCTTTGTTGTCAAGAAGCCGAGAATTGTCCTGACAAGCACAAGAGTGGACGACTTGCCAGAGGAGATTCAGGAACTGCTGGGAGAGTTCACTGATATCATCGTGGACAAACTACCTCATTCGTTACCACCGATGAGGAGTGTGAGTCATCACATAGACCTCATACCCAGAGCAAGTTTGCCAAATAAAGCTGCATATAGATTTACGCCTCAAGAGAATGAGGAGGTCAAAAGGCAGGTTCAAGATTTGCTGGATAAAGGACTGGTTAGAGAGAGTCTGAGTCCGTGTGCTGTTCCAACAGTACTAAGTCCAAAGAAGGATGGAGGCTGGAGGATGTGTACAGACTCCAGAGCGATTAATAAAATCACCATCAGGTACAGATTTCCACTGCCGATAATGGACGATCTGATGGATTTCCTGAGTGGGGCAAATTACTTTTCAAAAATTGATCTCAAGAGAAGATATCATAAAATTCGCATGAGAGAGGGAGATGAATGGAAGACAGAATTCAAGACAAATGAAGGTTTGTACGAATGGTTGGTCATGCCGTTTGGTTTAAAAAACACACCAAGTACTTTCATGAGGCTGATGAATGAAGTCCTGAGGGAATTCATTGGCAAATTTGTGGTCGTATATCTCGACGACATACTGATTTTCAGTAAGACAAAGGAAGAACACTTGAAACATTTGGCCATTGTAATGAGAAGGCTACAGCAGGAGAAGCTGCTGATCAATTTGAAGAAGTGTTCCTTCATGCAGACAGAACTCATTTATTTGGGTTTTGTAATCTCGGCGAATGAATTGAAGATGGATCCTGAGAAGGTGGAAGTAATCAGGAATTGGCCATCGTCAAGGAACATTTTTGAGGTAAGGAGTTTCCACGGATTAGCTAGTTTCTATAGGAAATTCATTTGAAATTTTAGTGGAATTAGCGTCGCGATGATGGACACAGTGAAGAAGTGGCATAAATTTTTTCATTGGACAGCAGAGGCTGAGAGGAGATTCAATCTGTTGAAGCAGAAGATAATAGAGCAACCAATTCTAGTGTTGCCTGATTTTCGGAAAACATTTCAAGTGAAATGTGATGCGAGCGGATATGCTGTAGGAGGAGTCCTGAGTCAAGATGACAGACCTATTGCATATTACAGCGAGAAGCTAGATGATGCGAAGCTGAAATACTCCACATATGATAAAGAGTTCTATGCCATCATACAGGCATTGAAAAAGTGGAGGCATTACTTGATACCCAAGGAATTTGTATTATACAGCGATAATCATGCATTGCAGTTCGTGAGTCAACATGATAAGTTGAACCAGAAGCATGCAAAATGGGTAGAGTAAATGCAAAATTTTACGTTTGTAACTAAGCACATTTCAGGAACTGCTAACAAAGTGGCTGATGCTTTGAGAAGGAAATGTTTGCAATTGTAGGAGTTTAGGGTCAAAACCTTGGGTTTTGAAAATCTGAAAGATATGTATGCAAAGGATGCAGACTTCGGAGAGGCATACGAGGCAACTGAGAATCCAGTTCTTAGGGATCGGAGTCCATGGCTGGAATATATGATCCAAGAAGGATTGTTGTTCAGGGGCAACCAATTATTCATACCCAATTGCTCCATGAGGGAGAATTTGGTGAAGGAAAATCACAGTGGAGGCTTAGCAGGTCATTTTGGACATGAAAAAACGTTCGCAAAGCTGAGAAAATCATATTATTGGTCAGGCATGCGAGCGGATGTAAAGAGATTTGTTGACAGGTGCAGGATATGTCAACATTCGAAGGGCCAAAAACAGAACACGGGTTTTTATCAGCCATTGCCCATACCTGAGAGGCCATGGGAGGCAATCAATATGGATTTTGTTCTGGGATTGCCGAGAACACAGAGAGGAGTTGATTCCATCTTTGTGGTGGTAGACAGGTTTTCGAAGATGGCACATTTTATTCCGTGTCATAAGACCAGCGATGTGACACACATCGCAAACTTGTTTTTCAAAGAGGTTGTTAGATTGCATGGATTGCCGAGAAGCATAGTCTCGGACAGGGATACGAAATTCATAGGTCATTTTTGGAGGACGCTATGGAAGAAGCTGGGGACTAATCTGGCATTTAGTTCAACTTACCATCCACAGACGGATGGGCAAACAAAGGTAGTGAACAGGAGTCTGGGAGACTTACTGAGAGGCTTAGTGATGGAGCATCACAGTAGTTGGGACCAGATATTACCATAGGCAGAGTTTGCGTACAACGATTTGGTGAATCGGAGTACAAGAAAAATCCCATTCCAGATTTTATATGGGACACAGCCGAGGGGAGTTTCTGAACTCAGGGAGTCAGGATAGGCTGGAACTAGCAGCGCGAGTGCAGAAGAATTCGCTGAAGCGATGGAGGAACTTCACACAAAGGTGAAGCAGCGACTGATGGATGCAAATTAGGAGTATAAGCACAAAGCCGATCAGCGGAAGAGACAACTTCAGTTTGAAGTTGGTGATATCATTCTAGCGCACCTGAGGAAGGAAAGGTTCCCAAGGGGCACATATAACAAACTCAAGATGAAGAAAATTGGGCCATGCAGAGTCCTAAGGAAATTTGGAGAAAATGCATACGAGCTTGAGTTTCCAGATGGCATTGGGATATCTCTGATATTCAATGTTTCAGATTTATACCCATACAGGGCTAATGAAGCAGAAACTGGAATTGAGGAGCCAGTGGTCCAGTGGCAGAAACAATTACCAGTTGCACAGAAACCGCAGATGGAATGTATACTGGACAAGCGATTGAGCAAGAAGAACAGGCGGAAGCAGTATTTTGAGTACCTGGTGAAGTGGAAGAATCACCCAGTGGAGGATGCCAGCTGGGAGACAGAGGCAGTTATACAGAAGCATGGGCAGACTGTGCAGGAGCTCATGGACAAGATCCCATGAAATCTTTTGAGCCGAGGAGTATGATGCAGGAGCATCGCTCACTCATCAAGCGAGCCAGCGCGTGGAGGAGGAAAAGACAGCTGGGAAAGCCAACAAACTTCTTTTTGAATTTCACCTTGATGTGGTTGCGCCAAGCATTAAGCATTAAAGAGTTAATGTAATGAAGCGCACTTGTATTGTATAATAGATAGGAAGGCATTTATTAAATTTAATGTTGTTAGATAGGAATTAATTGTAGATTTGATAGCTTCAGATTTCGAGAGGGCAAATGGAATATAGGCACCCTCCTTTGTATCATTGTAGGAGAGAGGATCATCATTCATTCAGGAGCAAGAAGAGAAGAGCAGAGAACTTGTGCAGAACACCCATGTACAGATTGGATTAATAGAAGAGTCTTTGATTCAACTTCATGGTTTGTGTTATGTCTCTGTGTTGATACTATGCTCATGTATGTTTTTTCTTTATGTCATGAGTTTACTTTGATATGCTGCTTGTGAGATTTCATAGTTGAATTGAAATCTGTGAGAGAGAGGAGAATGAGTTCCAATTGTTTCTCTATCTGAGCCAGGAGATTCCTGCATAGAGTGCAGTGGAATTCATCCGCATAGAGTGCGTTGATGAGGCTCAGCAGTTAGACTCTTATTCTCATCTGCCCAGAAGTTGAATTGGGTTATTAGAGCCATGCAGGAGAAGTGCAGGTCCAGGGTGGAGTCTCAGTAGTTTGTCTGAGAAAAGGAAGGTAGAGACTGCTGTTGTTGTAGGCGTACAGAGTCTGGAAGACTCAACACTTCGAGAGCTGTTGAGGTCGGGTGCAAGGAGTGTGCAGGCATCCCTCTGAAGGAGTGGGAGAAATTAAGATCAGGAGGGATAGTTCCTTTTGTCAACATAGTGGGAACAGACCCAGGTGAGACTCGAACAACAATGGAGCTTTGGGACAGAAGAAATCCCTAAGGTGGAGAATTGACAGTCAGGATTCGTAAGCAAGGCTCATGAAATCCCGCAGATCGTTGGATCGTGGAGAAGCTGCGCGGACGTTAAACTATAGGCGCAGGAAGGATCAAAGCCCATCGGGGTTCGACATTCGGCGTTTGACGAGGTGAGACTCAGACTCGTTGAAATCGCAGTTGTGAATTCATGAATTAACCGGAGCCGTCGATTTCCGCGGGACAGGTGGCACGCGATCCCGAAAGGTCGGGATTTGGTGTTTGGGGTTTTCGACATCATGAAACACTTACATCGTGGATCTGCGATCTGCGAAATCCCAAAGGGGACGTGGCAGCGTGGGACCTTGGAGGATAGTGGAGTACATGTGTCACCGTATCGGGAAATCGGCACATCGGGCCTCGGGGACTGTAAGTTCAAGTAGTTGACATCGCGGGTAGCGATATCCCGAAAGGGAAATCCCCGATAGGCATGTGAACGTTGACCCGTTGACCCATCGGGGTTCGGGATTTTGTATGGCATAAGAATCGTGCATGCGTGTTTTGCGAACTCGCAAAACCCGATGTCCCGAGAAGCAAAGGGGAGATCGCCGAAAGGAGATAGTTGTGGGTATTGAGAACTCCCGAGAGGAGTAGGAAGAGTCTCCGACTCTTTGGGCCCGTGTAAAGGAAGGTCCTGGTGAGAGTGGCTGCTGCCAAGAGCGGTTGCGCCAGAGTGTAGAGGGGGGTTACCCCCTCTGCGGGGTCTGAGGGTTCGGGGGCGAAGCCCCCGAAGGAAAAATTTCCTTATCAATGTATATTGTAATTTCATTGTAAATCTGGACCGTTCATTATAAGGTCATATATCTAATGGTAGAAATTATGTTAGGGTTTTTTTCCCTAGAAGGCAACCCTCTGTTATGAGGGAAATGTATTGTGGCTATGCATTATGGAAAATATTGTATTCTGAGATAGGAGACTATGAGAGAAAGAAGAGGAATTTACAATGGGTTTTTTGTAGGTTGTATATCTTCATTTGTTGGATAATAATAAAGGAAGGACCTGGCAATTTCTCTGGTGGGTGTAGCTCACACTGGGTGAACCACGGATATTTGTGTATCTATTGTATTTTGTATCTTCTGTATTTTATTTCCGCATTTGTTTTATTTTATTGCTCCGTGGTCCTTCTTTTATAACAAAAATGCCCAAAGGGGCTATGAAATCCTGGTGTAACTAAGATGACAATGTATAAACAATGATATTACAAATCGATGTCATCCCAAGCCAAGAAGAAAAATCACACAGAAATAAATTAATGTCAATCACACTTGCTGGGTGTAAATCGATTTAAGTTCAAGAGGGGATTCCAACACAGGCACAAACACTATATAATTACACAGGTTAGGGCTATCCACTTAAAGATTCAAATGCAGTCCCCAATAAACATTCAATTCCCTGTCAACAATATTCAATCGTAGAAACCACATAAATAAGAGCAAACATAAACATAATTAAACGCTGAGATTTACTGATCAAGGCACTGGGATTCATCAATCAAAATGCAGAGTTTTACCAACCAAACACAGAAGAAGTCAATCAAAAGAAAGCGAAAGAATGATCATTCAGCCATGAATCAATCAACGCAGAGATAAATAAGGTAGATGGTTCGGCAAATGTTATCCTTTGCCCATCATCCATGCACAGAAAATAAGCGCATTAGAATCTATAGGTCTATTAACACCGAAGTGATGACCATCGATTCTGCTCCTGGCCAACTGCTCAGTCATGCACTGATGATTTAGGGATAAGGACGAAATATAAAGCACAATATCTTCATAATAATCAATAAAATAAAACATAACAGTCATAGCAATCATGGATTGGGTTTCCAGGGAAATCAATTCCAAAGTAGCAAGCGTAAAGCTGTGATGACTTTAAGTTCTCGATTAAAACGCTGAGTAAAACACATTTCTTTACACAATATAAGTACAAAAATGAAACTGCAAGAAAAATATTAATCTACCATTCAAAATAAACGCATGTGTATCATAGCCCAAGGAGACAACTCTGAGTCATTGTCCCACGTGCACTCTGTCCATCTCCCACTTGTCGATCGATGTGACTTCACCTGTACCTCCCAACCAATGCTAGGGGTACTCTTCTTCCCCCTGAGCTCCCCTGAGCGGAAAAGGGGCCACACACACTATAACAGAGAACAACTAGATCCCAACTCACCTTGCATGGTCGAGCTACCACTCATTACCCGAGCTAGGTATCCCAACTCCCATAAGAAAAGTCATTCAAGAAAAAAATTCTACAGTGTAACGTTACGCATAAAAATCAGATCCATACTCCTACTCCTCCATCCTTTTTATAGAGTTTCTAAGTGATTTCTTTCCCAAATTCCCATTTGATTTATTTTTCATTCATTTAATTCAGAAAAACCTCACATGCACACATGTCATCCATCCCCCTAGTTGCATGAGAAATTCAATTCATTGTTTATTTAATTATTCCTATTTCCCTCACCCACCAAAAAGCATTCCTACAAATGCTCCTTGGTGTCCCCATATTCCTTTACACATTTTAAATGACTTACGCCTTTACTAAATCCCTAGTTGAGTTCAAATTAGAAAGTTCTTGAAGGAATGATTCCTTACTAAGTTAGGCATTCATCTTTTTCCTTACGTTTCTATTTTTCTTTATGTTTCCCATTTTCCCCTTAGTTTCCTATTTCTTTTAAGTTTCCCTCTTTTCCCTTTTTATCTAAAACTCAAATTAGCAAGTGTAGAAAAACCACCTTTTACCCCTTTTTCTTTTTAATTACAAAAATTTAATTCTCCTATGTAGAAAAACAATCATTTCCCTTTTAAAATTTAATCCCCCAAAATAATTTGATTTTAATAAATTAATTGAATTTCTTACCCCCTTCTCATCACATGTTTAATTATGATTATTATTTATTTTTTTACCACAAGTGTCACTAAGACCTAGATTTTAATTTCCCTAGGCTGAGCGACATTTTTATTAGGGAAATTTGTTAAATCTTACTTGACACATTATTCATTCTAAGGTCATCTAGGTTTATTCACTTACTAGTTAAAAACACGATGTGCCCTTCAGAATGCACTAGGTGCTCCAAGGGTTCCACTCGCCTCATTCTATTTTCCTTGCACGACGTGCCCTTCAAGACGCACTACATGCTCCAAGGGTACCACTCACCTCTTGATTGACTTGGTAGACATCAAAAACCCTTGGAGTCAATACTCCACCAGGTGATCTTGTGGAAGACTAAGGACCTCTAAGGAATACATCCCATGGCTTACTGCGTGCCCCTTAGAATCATCGTGAGAGACTGTCGTAGTCTACCCTCACAACATCATGGTTCTTCTCGAACTAGGTAATCCTTAACCTACAGTTCGAGCCAAAACGGGAGTGCTAGTAGGTTGTGGCAGGGATGTTGTCCACACCTTTCCCTCAAAGTCTCTGGTTGTCATGCGTGACCCCTCTACTCCATATGTGAGTCTAGTCAGCAAGATATCGTCAACCTGCATCATCAATGGATCATGTAAGTAATAATAATCAATCATCATAACATCTAATCAGATGTACATATGTCATATCAACAACAATAAAAACCCAATAGTCCACTCCCTGATGCGATCTAGAGTCCGAGGGGTTTCATCAATGCCTCTGCATCCTCAAGGTCCAAATTCCTTCACACTCAGGAGAACCCAGTCAATAGTACATGTCTATGTAAACACAAAAAATAACATATCCATAATGCCTCATAATCATAATCAAACGACCAATAGTATAATAATCTAGATCACTTGCAAGAAAGTGTCCTCGAAGAATAATTTCGCTCAGTGCGCGCAAGAGAGGGATGTTACATACACCCCCTCTTGGATTAAACTTCATCCTAGAGTTTAAGAGTATATAAGTGATAAAATAATGTGTATCATAGTATCATAAGTCTGTATATCAAATAAAAAAGGAAACTTCTAGCGCATATCATATGCGTCCTCCCAGGTCCTCGAGTGCAGACTATAGTTGTCCCACTGGACCTTGAACTAATATACTGTTTGACACCATATTTGTCGAATGAGATGATATAGGATGTGGATAGGCTCAGCCGTGAGTTCCCCCTTGTCCCATACCTATAAGGAACTCATGTCAATAACATGTTTAGGATCACTAATATAATGTCTCAAAATAGATACGTGAAAAACATCATGCATACACCTCAAAGAATCCGATAAGGCTAGTCGATAGGCCATGGGCCCCTTCCTTTACAAAATATCTAAAGGTCTCATGAACCTAAGACAGATTTTATCTACCCTTCCAAACTTGATCAAACTCTTATGCAGTTTTACCTACAAGAAGACTCAATCGCCAACTTCGTAACTATGGTCGACACAACGCACATCGACATAACTCTTTTGTCGATCCTGCACTTCTTTAATCCTTTGTCTTATTGTTTTCATTTGATATTCCACTTCTTGGATCGCTTCTGGTCCCACTAGGACCCTATCCTCAAGTCGATCCCAACTCAAAGGCATCTGACATGGTCGCCCATAAAGAAACTCGAAAGACACCATCTTAATGGTGCTTTGGTAGCTATTGTTATAAGAAAATTCTACCAGTGGCAATAATTATTCCCAACTCTTTTGTTGGTCCATCACGTACATGCGCAACATGCCTTCCAAGACTTGGTTTGTTCATTCGGTATGCCTATCTGTCTCAGGTTGATATGCAGTACTAAATTTAAGTTGGGTTCCCAAGGCCTCTTGGAAACTAGTCCAAAATCATCCAGTAAACACCGATCCTCGATCAGATATAATCCTCTTAGGCATGCCATGCAGCCTCACAATCTCACTGATGAAAACTCTTTCTATTTGAGCTTCCTGATACATCGTACGCACAGGAATAAAATGAGCACTCTTCATCAGAGTTTCGACTACCACAAAAATTGAGTCATGTATCCTTGTCGTTAGTGGAAATCTATTAAGACCTAATATTGGCTCATTACCCCCTAATTGGGGCATATTATATTAGTAATTTTATTTTATTTATGTCAGCTTTAGGCCATTAGTTGTAATTATACCTCCTAGTCTCCTATATATACCAAGGAGACATTTTCATTTTGAATCATCTTGTACTTGAACATTTAAGTGGG
>ML778982.1:1913650-1933253 GCA_009831015.1 Picea engelmannii
AATTGGGGCATATTATATTAGTAATGTTATTTTATTTATGTCGGCTTTAGGCCATTAGTTGTAATTATACCTCCTAGTCTCCTATATATACCAAGGAGACATTTTCATTTTGAATCATCTTTTACTTGAACATTTAAGTGGGGAAAAAGGAGGTTTACCCCTCAAAGAGGCTTATTATCTTAAATTATCTCTTTTTTAAGGCGTTGAGTAGTTTTTCTGAGGTTTTTCTATGCTACATTGATATTTGGTTCTTAACACAATCCAACAATGACATCCATCGAAATGACCTCCCATTTCGATTCTGGAACATCATGTGGTTGTAGTAGTCCTACTGGATGTCTATGTTCATCCTTCACCTGCTAACATTCTAGACATTTGGCCACATAGCTGACTATGTTTGCCTTCATTCCTTTCCAGGAGAATAAGGGTTTAAGGTCTGCCCTCATCTTCGTGACCCTTAGGTGAGCCATGTACACTGCTCTGTGAGCCTTTTTTAGGATAAAACTCATCAACTCGGCATTCGGTGGTATGTAAATTCAATTTTTAATTCTCAATAGTCCATCATCATCCAACGTAAATCCTTCAAATCTTGGTACCATCATTTTGTTTTTCCCGATAAAATCCTTGACCTCTTTGTACCAGTTATCTTTGCATACCTTGGATGCGTTAGTTCATACCAAGAAGTCTACGTCCATGTCAAGGACCTTTAGTATCGGTGTTGTTGTCAACAGCTCTTTGATCCTCTGAAATGCTTACATGCATTTCTCGGTCCAAACAAACTTCTTGTTCTTCTTCTGCAATTATGTGATTGGATTTTCTATTTTTGAAAATCCCTCGACGAACCATCGATAGTATCCTACTAAACCCATGAAGATACACACTTCTGGGACATTCATCGGTGAAAGACATTCCATAATATCATTGACCTTCGTTGGATCCATGACGATACCTTCGTCGAAGATGACATGCCCTAAGTAGTGAATCTTTGATTGGTAAAATGAGCATTTAGACAATTTCCCATACAATTTGTTCTCTCACATACACTATAGTACCAAGTGCAAGTTCTCGTCATGCTCCTCCATCATCTGAGATTAAATCAAAATATCTTCAATGAATACTTGGACGAACTTGTCCAAGTACTCTTGGAACACCCCGTTCATCAAACTCATAAATACCCCTGGGGTGTTTGTCAATCCAAATGGTAAAATAATAAACTCATATCCAAACCTCATCTTAACGGTGGTCTTAGGGACGTCATCCTCTTTGATCCATAACTGGTGATACCTTGATCTCAAGTCAATCTTTGAAAACATCGTCGCACCCTTCATTTGATCAAATAGATCATCAATCCTTGATAATGGATATTGATTATTGATCGTTGCCTTGTTCAATTGACGCTAGTCAATGCAGAGTCTCCATGACCCATCCTTCTTTCATATGAAAATAAAAAATGCACCCCATGGTGACACACTAGGACGTATCAGTCCCAGGTCCAACAACTCCTTGAGTTTCATTCTCAACTCCAGTAACTCCAGGGTCAACATTCGATAAGGATTTCTTTCTATCGGTTCAATCCTTGGTTTTAGGTCTATGGTAAACTCCAATTCCCTCTCCGACAACATCCCAGGTAACTCTTCGGGGAAGACGTCCACAAACTCTCTCACCTTTAGCTATGCAAGGATTGAATAAATCTTACACCCATTGCGCATGCTCTTCCATAGTTGCAAGGAAGAGATGAACCTGAGGGAAACTCCCTGGTTCCAACCTACAATCACATGTCTCTGTCCCTCATCATTGACCAAGCTCAACCATTTCGTTTTACAGTTGAGTATCTCTTCATGAGATTCCAACTAGTTCATACTGATCATGATGTAATACGATCCTAAGATCGTGACGTACAGGTTGGCCTTGGTGAAAAACTCTCCCAGGTTAAGGGTATAGCCAACCTTCCCTCCAACCTTCTGTTTGGCTCCTGAAGCCATCTCTAAAAAGCTAAACTCATCCTGTTCGACTGCCTTTACCTTAATAATTTTTAGCACTGCACCAGAAATGAAACTCTCAGTAGCACTGGGATCTATCAAAATACTAAGGGTCTGGTCAGCGACGGTACCTGATGTCTCGAGCATAATTGACTGGTGCTCTTCCTAGCAGTAATTCACCACTGCATGAATCCGATGGGCCTTGCCCAAATATCCCACGGTAGTGGGTCTGACTGATCCAAATTCTCTAGTCCTCTCCACTGGGTAGTCACGTTGGTAGTGTGGTTCCCCACAAGTCCAACACCCCTTCTTCGATCTAGTAATATTGGTACCTGAAGTAGAATTTGATGGCCCACCGGCCTAGAATCCTAGTTTGTTCTACTAGACATGCCTAAACTATTTCTTATGCGATATACATTGTTGTTGATGTTGTGGTCCTCAGTAAGGAGTCTGTTGTTGAAGTGTTGGCCGTCGAGGTGTAGTGAAAGGGGATCCTCTCTGGAAGCCATGATATCTTGGTGTATGTCTGGCGGGTTTCTGATGCTACTGCTCACCATATTACACCTGCCCTATTGGTCTCTCTAGAGTCCTACTCTAAGCCCCGTTGATAATCTCCTCCTCTACTATGAAGGCCTGTTGGATGACATCATGCAAGGTCTGAGGCCTCAGAATCCTAACCTTTGCACATATGTTGACATTAAGGCCAAATAAGAACCTATTGACCTTAATTTTCTCAGTATTAAGGTGTGGATCATACCAAAGAAACTCCATAAAATGCACCTCGTACTCAGGCACTGTACAACTGTCATATCACAAGGTGTTGAACTCGTTGAGTTGACGCTAAATGAATTCCTCTGATAGTTACCTCTCTCGGAACCGTTCCTTGAACAATTCCTATGAAACATCTTCGATGACCATGTTCAATTATGGCATGAGCATCTTCCACCATAGAAGAGCGCTACCCTTCAGTTGAAAGACCTCCATGCATACCTTCATGTTGGACATATAGTCGCGAAGTGAAAAGCACATCACTATATTCTCCAACCATGCCTCGGCGGCTGCGTTGTCTAGGGCACCAAAGAACTCAAGAAATTTGACCTTCTCGAGTTCACGGTGAATGCTACCAGTACCGTCTGGAGTGCGTAGTGGACCTTCAGGGGGTGCTGGTGCCCTGGCCTCATCTCTCTCCAAATGGTTGATCAATGCCTCAAACATCTGTTGAAAGGACCTCATCAGCCCAACCACATCACCCATCGATATCTTTTCTTTCCCAACAACCTATTTATTTCCCTGGGGGTTAGACTCTCAAGCATGGATGCTATTAGAGGCATCGTGCCTCCTCCCCTAGCACCCTGTCGTCTACCTCTGTGACATCCTCTAACCATGATTTCCTGCACGAATACAAATCAAATTAGTTGGCAACCTTATAATCATAAATAAAATCAACAAAATTCGTAGTGATCCCAAGTTGTGGGTTGAACCCGCTTTGATACCATATGTAATGACCCCAATCGTTACAACTACAAGCATAGAAAAAGTGTTTTTTTTTTTTGTTTATAGTCAGGAAGGCAATGACAACAATGATTGAACCCCACAACCTGACGACGAACACCCACACGTAGATCAGGCAATAGAAAATAATGACTCAATGCACTATCACAACGAGGAACTCGCGGAACATGCGTAAATAAAAATAAGGAAACGACTACCCGCCTGACACAACATGACAACACTTAGAAGCTAAGGACAACATACACAATATCGACACAATGACCTCGACGGCTAGTTGCTAGAACCTCTATGGCATGCAAAACCAAACGCATGAAGGCGTCACAACCCAAGCGCCAACCGAAAACTTGCAGCGATCAACAACACCCACAACGGGAAGCACAGACTCCATCCAAGTTATCATTCACCTCTATCCAATAGGGCATGCCATGATCCACTCATCACAGATCATGTCGTCCCAAGGTGATAGGCACGATAATAAACCTGGCACAACATAACCTATTTGGACCAAGGTCTCAAGATAAATCCAACGCACTAAGGTCCGAAATAACTGACAAGAAGACTACACCTACACCCTGAAGCAACGGGTTGACAAGACACAGATGACATCGCTCAAACAATTTGCACAAGAAATTAAATGACTCGACAACAACCATAAACCATAATTGTTAAGAATGATGTCTAAGTGTGAGTAGTGAACTAAAATAACCAACAAATCCTATTATCTCAACATTATAACTTGTCTAACAATGATATCCTATTATTTTGGTAAATCAACAACAAAAACTTGTATGTCATTTATTATTAATAAATGTTATTATCTCCTTGTATAAAAATCTACCTTTATTTTCCTCATGCTCAAATCACTCAAGGGATATGTTAGTTAAGGTGATTATGTATTATATCTCGCCCATTATATACTAACTCTCTGCCACACATTAGATATTATAAATCTCTGTTGCACATTAGCTTTAATTTCTCATAAAATCGCTATGCTACTAAAAATAAATGTTGTGCTAACCATTAATAAGATCATTGTGCTTGATCACTATATCCATTTAGCCATCAATGTATCGCTGTTTATTTTTACCATGGTTAACAAAAATGGATTTAGCAAAAGTTAAACTATAGGTCTTCGTCATGTAGGTTATGGTATTGATTCGTTGTCTGTTGACTGTTTGTTGGATTTATTTCTTGTAAGAATTTGCTAAGTAAAATATAATATGAGTTGTCGTTTAAATATCTGATAGGAGGAATTAATATATGATATCTCTGTTGTTCCATATATGAAATTGCAGTGTGTAATATATGATATAATTAAATTAGTGTAAACATATCTATAGTGAGAATAAATATCGCAAAGTGTCAGAGATGATAAATACGAAATAAGAAATTGTTGGGCGAATAAGATATTACTATCTTATTAAAGGTATAGTGTAACTATATAGTGTAATATAAAATGTACAGTGTAAAAGCAATCCAAAAAGCTATCAGTTTAGTTGTCAAGTTCATTGTCAATACTCAATATTTCATTGCCGGCAATCAAAGGAGTCCTTATCCATTAATCAATGCAGATTTATAATTGCTCCTTATAATGTTACAAATGTCATTCATAAATAATTATAATAACTGTCAATGTTGTCATGCAATGTCAGACCATCAAGGTTACTGTCAAATCAATCGCTATCTATTATTGTCATTGTCATTAATATTATACCATTATCCCTTGATAAACGAAAGTCTAGACTTTATTGTTGTCTAAAAGAGAAAACGTTGATTGTGTTATGGAAATCCATCACCAGAATCACTATACCCTACAATAAATACATATAAATCATTGCCCCAAGCATATCCATGAAATACATATGAATTCGCTGCCACTAAAATGTTGTCAATCAATTCGTTGGGTTTACCATTCAAAATTTATTGAGTTTTATTAATGACAAATCATTGAGTTTTATCCTCAAATCGTTGGGTTTCATCAACGAAAATTTGTTGATTTTTATCATTAAAAGGCATTGAGTTTTATCAATGAAAATCACAGCCAATAAAACGTAAAGAAAACATGTTGTCATGAAGAATCAAATCTCAGTTAAAGGATAGGAAAAACGTTGTCCAATCCCAAGTTTAAAGTGTATAAATGAGTGTTGTTTAATAAAATCATATCGTTGTGCAATAGAGGGTAAATTTGCAGTCTAAAATGTATAAACCAAGGGTAAATTCGCAGAGTAAAATCCTCCATCAAAAATTAATAATTTGCAGAGGGAAAACGAAGGCCAGATGGATTAAAGATGCAAAGAAATTCGCTAGGAAATTCATTAAAAATGAAGAGTTAATTTGCCAGGAAATCTGGATGCAAAAATCCATGCAAAGTATCACAAATGTGTAAGGGAAAGGCCGTGGAGTTTGCCACGAAAATGGTGGTGGACAAGCTAGGTAAAATGCCCAAAGGGGTTGTGAAATCCTAGTGTAACTAAGATGATGATGTGTAAACAATGATATTACAAATCGATGTCATCCCAAGCCAAGAAGAAAAATCCCATAGAAATAAATTGATGTCAGTCACACTTGTTGGGTGTAAATCGATTCAAGTTCAAGAGGGGATTCAAACACATGCACAAACTCTATATAATTACATAGGCCAGGGTTGTCTAGTTAAATATTCAAACCCAGTCCCCAATAAACATTTAATTAGTTCTCAACAATATTCAATCGCAGACACCACATAAATAATCGTAGACATAAACATAATAAAAAGCTAAGATTTATCGATCAAGAAGTTGGGATTCATCAATCAAAACACATAGTTCTACCAACCAAACCCAGAAGAAGTCAATCACAATAAAGCGCAAGACCGATCGTTCAGTCGTGAATTAATCAATGCAGAGATAAGTAAGGTATATGGTTGGGCAAACATTATCCTTCGCTCATCATCCACGTACAAAAAATCAGGGCATTAGAATCTATAGGTCTATTAACATCGAAGTGACGACCGTTGATTAGGCTCCTGGCTGACTGCTCAGGCATGGAATGATGATCTAGGGATAAGGATGGAAGATAAATCACAATCTCTTCATAATAATTAATAAAACAAAACATAACAGTCATAGCAATCAAGGATTAGGTTTCCAGGGAAATCAATTCAAAAGTAGCGAGCGTAAAGCTATGATGAATTTAAGTTCTCGATTAAAACGCTAAGTAAAACACATTTCTTTACACAATATAAGTACATAAATGAAAGCGCAACAACAATATTAAACTACCATTCAAAATAAACACATGCGTACCATAGCCCAAGGCGACAACTCCGATTCGTTGTCCCGCATGCACTCCATCCAACTCTCGCTTGCCAACTGATTTGACTTCATCGGTACCATCCATCCAATGCTAGGGGTACTCTTCTTCCCCCTGAGCCCCTCAAGCTGCAAAGGGGCCATGCACACTATACCAAAGAACAACTAGCTCCCAGCTTGCCTCAAAAGGTTGAGCTACCACTCATTACCTGAGTTGGGTATCCCAACTCCCAAAAGATAAGTCAGTCAAGACAAAAATTCTGTTGTGTAACATTACAAATAAAAATCATATCTATACTCCTCCTCCTCCATCCTTTTTATAGAGTTTCTAAGTGATTTATTTCTCAAATTCCCATTTGATTTATTTTTCATTGATTTAATTCATAAAAACCTCACCCATACACATGTCATCCATACCCCTAGTTGCACTAGAAATTAAATTCATTATTTATTTAATTATTCCTATTTCCCTCACCCACCAAAAATCATTCCTAAAAACGCTTCTTTGTGTCCCCATATTCCCTTACACATTTTAAATGACTTGTGCCTTTAATAAATTCCTAGTTGAGTTCAAATTAGAAAGTTCTTAAAGGAAAGATTCCTTACTAAGTTAGTCATTCATCTTTTTCCTTACGTTTCCATTTTTCTTTATGTTTCCCCTTTTCCCCTTAGTTTCCTATTTCTTTTAAATTTCCCTCTTTTCCCCTTTTATCTAAAACTCAAATTAGCAAATGTAGAAAAAACACCTTTTACCCCTTTTTATTTTTAATTACTAAAATTTAATTAGCCTATGTAGAAAAACAATCATTTTGTTTTTAAAAGTTTAATCCCCCAAAATAATTTGATTCTAATAAATTAATTGGATTTCTTACCCCCTTCTCGTCACATGTTTAATTATGATTATTATTATTTTTTTGACCACAAGTGTCACTAAGACCTAGATTTTTATTTCCCTAGGCTGGGTGACATTTTTATTTGGGAAAATTTTGACACATCATTCGTTCTAAGGTTGTCTAGCTTTATTCACTTACTAGTTAAAAATGCGACATGCCCTTTAGGACGCACTAGGTGCTCCAAGGGTGCCACTCACCTCATTATGTTTTCCATGTGCGAAGTGCCCTTTAGGACGCACTAGGTGCTTCCAAGGGTGCCACTCACCTCATTATATTTTTTTTGCGTGAAGTGCCCTTCAGGATGCACTATGTGCTCCAAGGGTGCCACTCTCCTCTTGAATGACTTGGTAGACATAAAAAAACCCTGGAGTCAATACTCGGCCACGTGATCTTATGAGAGACTAAGGGTCTCTAAGGAATAAGGCCCCTGGCTTATTGCATGCCCCTTAGAACCATCGTGAGCAATTGTCGGAGTCTGCCCTCACAACATTGTGTGTCTTCTCGAACTAGGTAATCGTTAACCTATAGTTTGAGCCACGACGAAAGTGCTAGTAGGTTGTGGCAGGGTTGTTCTCCACACCTCTCCCTCAAAGTCTCTGGTTGTCGTGCCTGACCCCTCTACTCGATATGTGAGTCTGGTCGACAAGCTATCGTCAGCCTGTATCATCAACGGATCATGTCAGCAATAATAATCAATCATCATAACATTTAATCAGATGTACATATGTCATATCAACAACAATCAAAACCCAATAGTCCACTCCCTGACTCAATCCAGAGTCCAAGGGGTTTCATCGATGCCTCTGCATCCTCGAGGTCCAAAGTCCTGCACACTCAGGAGAACCCAATCATTAGTACTTGTCTATGTAAACACACAAAATAACATATCCATAATGCCTCATAATCATAATCAAATGACCAATAGTATAATAATCTGGATCACTTGGAAGCAAGTGTCCTCAAAGAATAAGTTCGCTCAGTGCATACAAGAGCGAGATGTTACACTTACATATGTTTTTTTTGTTAAGTTATAATTCTTTTTCCAAAGAAATGAACGAACCCAAGCCAAAGTTGAGTATAGGTTTTATAAAAAAATAAAAATAAAAAGGAGTTCAATAATGTTTGTCAAAAACAACACTTCATGAAAAAAAAAAAATGTTAAAAAAAATTGTTGTTTTTAAAGAGATAAATATTATAGATGTAACATCAAATCTACATGCAATGCATGCATTTAATTTAATTTAATGATTATTGAGTGGGTTATTTGTGTTATTATTTTATTATTTAATTTGATATTAATGTACTCATTGCCGTAAAATGTTAAAAGTAGTGACAAGTTAATATTAATACAAAGTAGGGATGGAATTTTGAAATATAATAAAATCGACAAATATCTCTGATTTTACTATTAATAAATTATTAGATGATATTTGAAATATAGTTAAAAAATTTGTTAAATCTTAAAATTGACAAGTTTAGTGTATTTCAAAATTATTAAAAATAAATAAATAAAAATTACAAGATATTTTAGCCAAATAAAAATATTGATCATTCTTATTAATGCTACCCTTACCTTTAAAAAAATGTCTCTGTTAAACTATGTTAGTCATCAAAATAATAAGTAATGAGGTTTCACATTGTTAAATAGATTGTTAAATAATTTCGGAAGTTTTGGATATCAAAATCTAATTTCAGATTTTTGATGTCGAGATTTTAAGATATTTTGATTGTCTTAAGTTTTTGAAACCATTTAAACAAAATAACTGTAAATGAACATTAAAAGGATGTGAAAAGGAAGCAATGAACATGAACATTAAAACGATGTCAAAAAGAAACAAGGAAATATATTTAGGTGAATTTGAAATATTAAGAAATGAACTCTATTTTATATGGAAATGATTAGACAAAACATGAAAAAAGTTGTATGGTAGATAAATGTAGTGGATAAATTGTTTTATAATATGATTAAAAAAAATTATGAGGAATTTATTAATCACATTTATAATTTTTCTAAATAATATAAAACTAAACTAAAATTTAGTTTATTAGTTTATAAATCAAAGACAATATATTTATAGGGGGAGGTATAACAAGGAGCACTCTCTCACTAGTAAAATAAAATGAATGATAAATATGCATAATGGAGATTCACTATACGGTCCCACTCGTTGGAATCAGATTATGCAAACGCTTAGAATCATCTTATAAAGGATATTGTATGCTAAATTCATGAATGCACGGGGATAGACTCGATGTAAATAATTGTGAATAGTTAAATAATAGTGAATAGTTAATAGTGTGTTATATTCTTATCTACTATTATTGTGAGTTGCTTTATCACAAAATGAATAGTTAATAGTGTGTTATATTCGTATCTACTATGAAATTCATATGATCTTGATGCATTTCACACAACCATTAATATTAGTGGAGAAAATTTTTGCCAAAATATTGTTTGTATTTTCACAATATTGTTGTCATGCTCATTTTTCTCAATTTACATTGTTGATTAATCTAGAAGCTTCTATTAAGTTAATACATAGTAAGTGTTCTTTGCCCAAACAATTTTTTTCCAAAGCTGCATTGATGTTACTCTTTTTTGTTTGGTCATTATTTCTATTTGAAAAGCTCTAGCATTTGAGATTTTAATTTTTTTAAAAGAATATGTATAAGTATCTTATAATACTTTCAAAGCAGTGAAATAAACATACAATGCTTTCCTAAATCCTAAGTATACCTTTAATAGACATCCTAAAATTTTATACATAAATAATTTCTATGCAAAGTGTTTATTAGAATCACACAATTCATTGTTTCTCTCTTTTTAAAAAAAATCTTATTTAATTTTTTTCTCATCCAAAACTTAACATTAGAGATTTAGGGTTTGTTATTTATTGTCCAATTTAGGTATTTAGATGAATTGGGGTACAACTAGACTTATTTCTATAAATTTTAATTTAGGTATTGATATGAATTGGGGTGCAACTAGACTTTTTTCTATAAATTTCAAAATGTTATGGGATTTAACTAAGTATGAGTTGTTGTGTAGATTTAATGGTTTTATTGGGATATAACATCTATAAACAACAACAAAAAAGTGATCGAATGTAGTGGATGTAGTGGTAATGATAGAAAATAACCAATTAGATAAAAACATATTTAAATTTAATCCTAATTTTGGTAGCAATAACCACTAATCATAATGTTCCATATCTAGATCTTGTATTTTGTCTTTATAATGTTGACATTTTTTTAAACATAAGTGTGCATAAGGTGGGTTTAACCTTCAATGTAAAGATTTTTTTTTATTTTTTATTCTCATTTATGTTCAATATGGTTCGTATAGTTTTCCTTAAATTTTATGTTACAATTTCAATTAAAATGTATGTTAGATTTTTAAAATAAAAACACATTTTCCATTTGGTGAATGATAATTTGGGAGAACTTGCTATGGTAAATCATTGGTGCTTGCTATGGTAAATCCAATGATTTATTAATCCGTTGGGTTGTTAATGGTAAATCCAAGAGTTTATCTTCTGAAAATATTAATGATATAGAGGATAACAAAAACACATGGAATTTTGAAGTGATGAATCTATTACTTACAATCATTTTATAAAATATTCAATGAATTACTAGTTAACATGCTATGCATATTGAATTTCACAAATGAAATAGACTTTCTTTGGAGGAAAATCTTACTCCCATTGCATCAATGCTATCATTCAAATTTCACATTTATTTTCACTATTTATTCAATTTCACTTGTTGTTTTAGCGGTTCAAATTAACAAGTTGTAACCTGGTATGTTTCTTAGATTTGCTTAAATTGGTTAATGTACACTAAATATCTCTTGAATTTTATCAATCTTAATTCTTGTTCTATTTATTTTAAAGAATTGAAAAGATAGGGTAGAATGAGGTTCAATGCGGGTAGAATGAGGTTCAATGAGGGTAGAAGTGTAAAGTCGATTTTCTACATCTAATTATGTTCAATTAGGATATAAAAAACTTATGTATATCTTTAGTTTTTAGGAAATATGTTAAAAATAAATGACTCAAGAAGGAAGGGGTTAGCATATTTGGTACAATAAATCATTGTCAAAGGATCAATAGTGTTGGGAATTTTTTTTTATTGGTTTCCTTTTCAAAATAGACTCTATAAACTATCTTGGCGCCCCTCTTTAGGTTCATTTGGTGTGTTTTAGTAGGATTCCGTATATGATTATATTTAGAGTGTGATGACAATATGATGAAACTTGATTGTATTTCAAACTCAAAACTATGATATCATAAAGTCATATCACTTTCCTTTTAATATTTCAAATTGAGTTTCAATCATATTTGGGGCTATTGTTTTCCTCTAATATGATTGCATATCTATTTTCCTTTATTTTTCTTTCTTTACTTTCATCTAACCCTACGTATTTGAGCCTTTGATTATTACCTTTGTAAGGGTAATGTGATCAACAAATTGACAATTTTAGGGTGTTTTATCACCATACCAATGGAACTAATTAAGCTTGAAAATAAGGAAATATATGCTGTATTCAAAATAACCATTGTAGATTAGTATTTTTCAATGTTCCAAGAATTATTGTTTTGCAAGAAACTTTTTCATTTTTAATTATCCATAAATATTTCCGTAAAGAGTAGGTATAGAGGACATGATTAATCATTCAATATATGTTTATATATCCTTGTTTTTGTAATGAACTTATTTTAAACATAAATTATTATCTTCATTGTTATTTATGTGTAAATTCACCTTGAAAATATGTTTCCATGAGCCTTTCAAGGAGTTGCATTGGAGTATTTTTTGAAATTTGATTATTTTAAAATATTATTCATAGGAATGTCTGTGGATGTCCAATCATATCTCATTGGTTTCCATCTAAATGTGAAAATGTAAAACCACAACTTAAAAACCTCATACAATAAGTAAACTACAATAGAATATGTATATTAGATATAACATTGAGAAAATTGAAAGTGACAATACTTTAAGACACTTGTCATAATTATTCATCGATTGTAAATTATTTAATTAGAAAAATTATCCTAGTCACTTTTTTTCAATAAGGAATTATTGACAAGTTTAGTATTTTTTTCCATGAAAATTCGAATGATTCACATACCTTAAATTGGACATTCAATACAATATTAAACTCCATTTATAAACTCTATCATAAATATAATCTGCTCTAAATGAAGTTTTTATGAATCATTTGATCCATAAACAAGGGACTTATAATCCATTGACTTCACCAAGATATATACTTTACATAATTAACCAACACAGATACTTTGCATAATTAGATTTCTTATTTTTGTTTCTCTAGCTTATGCATAGATCTCTATTTTTTAAATGGCTACAAGGCCTTTCTTCTTATTTCAGTTATGAGTTCAACTACTATTTTGGATTATAGGTATAGCATGCTCTATAGATTAACCTACACATACCAACCAACTAAAAACAAAATAATAATCAAGCCCATGAAAACCAAGACTTTGCATGTAACTGAGAACTTTTTCTTAATTGCAACTTCTTTGCATGTTGATATACAATTTCACTAGATCTCTATATTCATGACATTGAGACTCCATCATGGCTTGATGTGCGTGTTTATTTATGATAGTAGTGAATTTCCTAACAAATTGAAGCTCTTGAAAATTTCCAATAAAAACACCCAATGCCTCTTAGTTAAAACTATAATTGATTGAAAACACCCAAAGGATTATTTCAAATGGACGAGGCTGATACACCAGCAAAGTTTTGTATGTTATCAATTCTTATTATAGTAACCAAATGCCAATATTGTTTAAACTAGTAGGTTTATACAACACTCTCATAATTAAGCAACTTGTATATATACATTTACATTAGCCAACATTATTAAAGAGTAGAGGAGATAATGTTGTTTATGAATGTAATATTAATTATAAATATTTATGATATAAATCCAAACTCTCGATAATGGATTAATAATAATAAACTCTCAAATTAGAACTCACTAAAATGGAAATGGATATAATCTCATGGTCTATCATGTATTGTGGTTGTCACCAACATACCATGAATGTTACAAGGGATGGCTATGGATATATGGATGTTTTCTGAGAAGGGATGAGTATGATTTTTTTCAAATACAACACTAGGGATGATGGCATACACATGTCTTCTCATTATTTTGTTTTTATTCCAATTAGTCTTACCATTGTCAGTAGTGCACACAACAAATCCTAAAGTTTAATTTGAATGGAAAACTCTACATCCATTTCACAAAAGATAGACATCTACTCAACCAAAAATAGGACAACCACTATTTAGCCACAAATCAACATATAATCTTGGAGAGATATATGTATGGTTTGTATGGATGTGTACAACGACGGACCGATTTGTAATGTGTGGATTCAACAGGGTTGATTTACAACATATGGCCCTAATTGGTGATGGCGTAGGCCTATTTTTGGGAGAAAGATCTATTTTGGGTGCATGCCTAATTTTAGAAGAGAAGGTATATTTTTGAAGTGCACATCTTAGGAGGAAGAAAAGAAGTGTGCAAAAAAAGGAAGGAAAATCAACATGGCATGCATGCAGACAGGCCTAACTACGTTAGGGTTAGGGTTTTTAACAAAGATTGTACGTTTACAAGTCAGTAGAGTAGTATAAATAAATACCTAGGAGTTCTAGGTTGGGGTTCAAAATCTATTGATTGTAGTGATTTTTTTTATGGTCCTTGTGGTAGAGTTGAATAAGCTAGTTTTTTAGGGTTAGGTCATAGGATGAGGATCCTAGTGTGATCTAGTCATCCTCCCAGAGGGTACTTACCCTCATTTTGATTGCAATACTAAAGATGTAACATGTACAACATTAATTTTGCAGTAGAATAAATAAAAGAGAACAAAATCTAGACCCTTGTGGACGTAGCCCAGGAGGGGGAAAACCATGGTAAAATGGTGTGTTATGTGTGGTTAATGAATTCTTTACTATTTTGTTAGGCATTAAGTAAAGAATGATTTGTTAAAACTAGCTATAACATCATGCATGCATAGGTTTAAATATGAATGAATCATAGAAGTTAGATGAATGATTAATGATGATGATGCATAAGGGAAAGAATCTAAACACCATCCCCACTCATTCCTAGACTAAAAACACCTTAGTATTGTAGTCCCCCATAAAGATATCACAGGTGAGATTGTGTTGTGCACTCTATGTGCAACATTGTCTTCTAGTTGACCAGGAGGGATGATAGTTTTGAGGGTTTTGCTGGAAATCTATTTGAGATTAGAATCTAAGTCATCCCAAGTAACCAACAAATGGTTTTGTTTCTGGTTGTAACTACATAGGATTGAGTGGACGAGATCTTTGGAAGAAAATCATGGAAGATGAAAGTATAGAAGGGAATGTTTAGGCCATGGAATCCAACGAAGGGGAAGATTGAAATATGGTAGAGAACAAAGGAAATTGAGTTTTCACAAAAGGAAAACATAAAAAATAAGTTGACAGCATGAAAATATCTTGACAAATATGTGTTTAGTGACTTGCATGAAGTATTTTTCTATGATTTACCGCATCTATTACAGGAGTGGTTATTGAGGTTGATGTACAACCACCCTATGAATTAGATCAGACATCTAGAGTGGCATCCTGTGGAGATTGTGCAGTTATAGCAAGTTAATAAAAAATTCACAATCACAGTATATTTCTGGTTAGACTGTATTTTTGTAGGGTTTATCACTGAATTTGCAGTAGATACCACAAAGTCCTACAATGATGTAGAGCATGATTTTTTGAAGGGACCTGAAGGTAGGTACATCAAATTGCTGTATACTTCAAGCAAGATTTTACTATATGACAAAGGTGTGATGACCATGGAATCAGGAAACTAAAATTCCCTAGGCACATGGGGGAAGGGGGGAAGCACTGATATGAGGTTGAGATATGGATAGGGAGATGTATTATGGGAAGAATAAGGAGGCCATGCACCCAATCATAATGGAAGAGGACCAGATAAAGAAGATAATGGCTAAATATGGAAATACGCGCAGTGGAAGACCTTACCAATATAATATGAATAACAAGAAGAGGGCCATAACCGACAGAGAGGGATTGGAGAGTGACGAAGAAGAGGTAAAGGATATCTATGTTGTGGATCATATTTAGGAAATCGTGTGCCCAATGTAAAAAAATGAAAATAATTAGTCTAGGGTCAGGAATAAAAGGAAGAAATCCAATCCATATCACCGTTGGTGTAAAACCTACAATCCCATGTGCGACTAATACACTTGAAAGAACACCAACATTTAGAAAACCAAATTTTAGTGGAAGAGGAGCAACATGATAGGAGTCCAATCAAGGAAAATTAACTGGGGGAGCAATTTTAGGAAGTAACAGTCAATTATCTACACTACATGGAGGTAGTAGTTCAACACAGTTCAAAATGGAAGGACAAGATCCCATGATCAGATTACCATAATTTCAAGGAGAAGTATCAGAGGACCCTAAAAAGCATTTATTCATCTGTGAGAAGATCTGGGAAGCAAAGAATATCACAGATGAGGATAAAAATCTTGTGTAGTTATCTATCACACTAAGATACTTCACGTTGGAATGGCACATGAGCCTGGATGTAAAAATTCCACAAGCAGTACCAAAGACTATCATAGACATAAAAAAGCTATTGATAAACTAGTTTCAGAAGCCAAGCTCAAAAGACCAGTACATGAATAAAATGATTGAAATCAGGAAAAAACTAGGTGAGACTGTTTGGGAGATTTATCAGAGGTTTAAACGTCTGAAATGTAAGTTGAAATATTCAATTACTGACATGCAACATGGGCGCTTATTTGTGAACTCATTGTTACCACACTTGAAGTATCCTTTGAGACAACAAAAGTTCCAAAATTAGGCAGAGGCTCTACAGGCAGCCCAAAAACTGGAAGAAAATCTATATCGACAGATAGATCCAACAATAGAGGAGTTGAAGGAGGATATGAAGAATATGACCTTTCAACTGAACCAAAATAAGGGGAAAGAGAAAATAAAATTTGCTTGGTGTACACTATGCAGGACAAAAGGACATCATAAGAACATATGTCCAACTTTTTCATAGTACTTGGAAACAAGGGTGCCAAAACCCTTACCAATAGGAGGACCATGGTGAGATATTTGTAAGACACATGGGCATGATCCATATCATTGTCTAATGATGCAGAAGTATAAGACAATAGCAAAAAGTTCATATTGCATTTTTTGTAAATCAGTAGGTCATGATGATAAGGATTGTAGAACATTTGAACTGATGAGAGAAATAACTTTAGACACTTACAGGGTGAAAGCATAAATTATTACAATGAAAGATGAACCTTTGTTCAACCAGTATACAACAATGTGTAGTCACAGTACAACAATGCACAACCGCAATAAAACACTATGCAGTGACAATACAACCCCACGCAGTATAACCAGATACCCCAATACAATGCACTGCGAGGAGATCGAGGTGGATACAGAGGTGGAGGATGAGGAAGAGGAGGATTTGGATGAGGCATAGGACAAATAGTATTCCATAAATTCCAACAACAAGTACATTATGCAATGGATTTTCCACTTCCACCTATGACATGTATGTATTGTCACGCAAAATATGATGACACAAAAGACTGCAAAACACTCTTGGGAAAGATTCAGGAAAAAAGGAACCAGGACAACCAAAATGTCCATTGGATTTCTGCAAAAGCCAAGGATGGTGGGAAAAACATCAATATAGTCACTCGAGGAGGAGAAAAGATAGGATTTGATGCAACAAAACAAGATCTAGCTCAACACCAATGGGTCAAGAAGAATACTCAGCCACATAAGCAATTTGACGTGTAGAAAGAAAATGAAACATTTAAGGAGGCTAGACATGAGTTTCTTAAGCAAAATGTTGTGTCTACATCAATTTCACAACAAACTCAGGAATCACCAATGTACAAGATTCCATCTTCAATGGACCGTACTAGTAAAGGACAAGCTTTATAGAAAGTAAGTACCATCATGACTTTTATGTAATCATGTGCTAAGTTATTGAATGATCCATCATATGTTAAGGTCTTACAAAATATGCTAGAAATATGTAACACAGTGGTATAAAGGAAGTTAGAGCAGAAAATAGTCAATCATCTACATACAAAAAGAAGGACAAGTAGGGAATTCAGGCTAAATGCCAACATTGTGGACTTCAACATGGGAGATATCATATTGGATTTAGGCTCTGAAGTGAACGTCTTTCCTAAAAAGACATGGCAGTGTATGTGAGAACCCACATCAGGCTATTCACTTGTCCAGTTGAAACTAGTGAATCAACACAAAGTGTTACCAATTGGAAGACTTAAAGGTGTGATAGTAGATTTGGATGGAGTGTGCACTATGGAAAATTTTGAAGTGATAGAGATAGTAGATGAAACAACGCCTTACCCAAAATTAGTTGGATTGGATTGGGAATTTGATAACCAGACTGTGATCAACCTAAAGACAAGGAAAATGACTTTTGAATCAGGTGAATATTGAGTTATTACACCATTGGATCCTTCAGAAGGAGAAAAGTTTGTAGAGGAGACATGATGGATTTGGAACAAATAAATCAATTATACAGAACCACTACACAAGAATAATATTATGTCGACTCAACTACAGATGGGGTACTTAGCTGGAGAATCATTGCATTATGTGCTTCAGACTCAGACATAGGTTTGGATAATTGACAACAATGACTACATGAAGTCTCTACAAGGATGTGCACAAGAATAGACTGTGTAGTAATATGGGTTGGTACAGAAATAAGGAAACCTCCCAGTTTTCATGGGTTAAATGACTTATAGGAATTGTTGAAAAAATATGAGAAGGAAGTTATGGAAAATCAAAGGCTCTTAGCCCTAGTTATTTCAATTAAGGAAACACCTTCCAGATGGTGGGGCATGCACAAAGAAACAATCCAAGACTGGTATCAATGTAAAAAACTAATGCGCATTATATTTGGCACATAACAGGGGAGTACTACAATGAAGAAGTATGATGGGTGAGGAACACCAGTGGAACACCTAGAGAAATGAAAAACACAATCGAGGATGATTCCACTAGAGGAATGACCTCATCACTTTATTCACACATTGGAAGGGATCCCAAGGAAATGGTACATAGACCAAGAGATGCACAGAGGCACTGTAGAATGGACAATATTACAACATAATTTTATAGTAACCTTATCATTCGAGCATGAGAACCCCAACATTGATTAAGCTCTGAAGTTGATAAGAGAAGTGATATTTTTTTATGAACCATAGGTAGAAATTATAATAGAATATCACCAATAGAACAAACATAAACAAACTTACCAACTTAACGAGAACTGTGACCCCAAAATGATAACTCTGGCCCAAAAAACCCATAAAATCAACCCCTAAATCAAAACGTAGTGCTACTAGTCTCACCTGTTTTTCAAACGGGGTCAAAATTACAACATTTTTCAAACATGACCTTCAAAACTCATACAATATCTCAATAAAACCTTCAAATCGACAACTAAATAAAAAAAATGATGTTACATTTTGTTTTCAAAACATTAAATTTATAGATATTTTGAAATCGTATTTTTAGCAGTTGGTACCATTAAAACCAAAACTTCAAAATCAACCATCAAATTGAAGAGTACTACTACCGGTAGCACCCATTTTCAGTTTGGGGTAATAAAATGACACATTTTTTAAAGTGATAAAGGAAATCATCATTACTGTAAACAAAATAATCAAATCAACCCTTATTTGCTTACTTTAAAAATCTTAGTTTATCACTCCAAACACAACATAATACATAATTCCATGAAAACAATCAATTTAAAAATATATATTCAAAATCCAAATTTGAAAAAAAAAAAAAAAAA